>OU898276.1:129345187-129364134 GCA_918026665.1 Diabrotica balteata
TAATAAACTCTAGAAAACCAACTTCATACACAGACATAAAAAATTTATTAAACCTTCATTTCGGAGATAGTAGAGATCTCACTTCCTTAATTCACGACCTACAAAGACTTCGACAGTTATCGAACGAATCACCTTTAACCTTTTTCAATAGATTACAAGTTCTAAATGCAAACATGCACGCCTCAATTCAAAAATCAGGCCTAACACAAGACCAAAAAACCGCCCAATGCACGTTAATTGACTCTATGGCTTTGAATACTCTCTTAACTGGACTAGAACCCCGCTTAGGACAAATAATTAGGGCCAGTAACCCTAAAGACCTTATTGAAGCCAGTAACCGTATCCGACGTGAACTTCAGTTATCGTATTTCGAATCTCAAAAATCAAATAAAGATAGCCAAAATAATCCAAAACCTTCCCAACCGATGAGAAGAACCTCATCTAATTTTTCTAAATGTACAAGTTGTGGTCGTATTGGCCATTTAAGTAGCGAATGTCGCTCATCACGTTTTTCTTATCAAAATCAATATAGCGGTAGACCACAAAACTACCAAAATAATCAAAACCAATCCAATCAATATAATACTAGATCACAAAATTACCCAAGTAATCAAAACCAATACTCTTCTAATCAACAAAATTTAAACCCACAGAGATCGAATTTCCCTTCTCAAAATCAACCGCAGAATCGCCCCTCTGTTATTCAGAGAAATCCAAATTTCCAAAATTTTCAGCAAAGAGCCCATGTCTTTAATGAATACCCTGACGATCTTGTAGAATCTTATGAAGATTATTATACAGAAAATGATCTTCAAACTAACTATTTTTACGAATATACCAATGACACATCTGATTTTATTAATAATACACCTGATACAGAAAATTATCAGGATTTTCTTTCGCTACCCAATCAGAACCATCCCCCAGTACATACGAATCTTTCAACCGATATCACGAATGTACAACAACAAATCCAAGCCCTCAATTTGGACAATTTCGATCCAAATGTGAATTTCCCCGAACAGAAATTCCTGTAAGCCCCTTCCACACAATGAGCTCTAAAAACTTATATTATATCAATGACGCTACGAATACTTTTAAACTTCTAATTGACACCGGTGCAGGAATTACAGTTTTCAAAGAGAATACTGCACGAAATTATCATAACCGATCCCCAGAAAATGTTACCATTCAAGGCATAACCGACGAGAAACTTCTAATTACAGAATCTGTCCTTATTCCCTTTACCGATGACAACCCTCACAAAGTTTTCATTTTTAATCTAGACATTGACTTTGACGGCATAATAGGCCTAGATTTCCTAGACCACTACGAATGTGTAATAGACCTTAAAACAAGACAACTTCATACAAATTTTAAAACTCTTACCCTGCATAAAGTCGGACAAGAGACCCATAAACCCATAGAAAATATTCCGGTTACATTTCCTACAAAAATAGTACCGTCAAATAATTTCCAAACATATCCGAAATCAAACTCAAACGTTAAAGCTCAACACAATAGCAGCTCATTTCACGAAAACACTCATGATCAACACAAACACATCCCAAGACCAGAGAAAAAACGAATAAAAGAAAAAATAAACCAAATTTCGATTGATAGCCGAACAGAACAAATATTCAAATTGAAATGCAACCTATCCAATACAGACGCAATACTGTCATCCCAAGAAATCGAAAAAGTTCGAATTCCTCACGCATTAGTCCATGTAGACGAAAATGGAGACTTTTTAACTTCCGTCATTAATGCTAATGCAATGCCAAAAATAATCGAATTTTCGAATATTTCCATCGAACCTATCGAAAACTTGGAGACAATCTTCACCTACGATCAAAATCACTGCGAACAGCCAATTATAGACAGAGAAGAAATAATTAGAGAACAACTGAGAATTGACCACTTAAACTCAGAAGAAAAGGAACAAATTCTAAACATTTGTACGGAATTTTCAGATATATTTTACGTAGAAGGTGACAAGCTAACATTCACAAATGAAATTAAGCACGCAATCAAAACGAACAACGCGAAACCGATATACACGAAATCTTACAGATATCCACAGGTTCATAAAGAAGAGGTAAAGACGCAAACCAACAAAATGCTAGAGCAAGGAATAATTCGGCATAGCATATCGCCCTGGTCAAGTCCAGTGTGGGTGGTACCCAAAAAACTTGACGCATCTGGCAAACAGAAATGGAGAGTCGTTATTGACTATCGTAAACTTAATGAAGTTACAATAGAAGATCGTTATCCACTTCCACAAATTTCAGAATTGTTGGACCAACTTGGAAAGTGTCAATACTTTACAACATTAGATTTGGCGTCCGGATTCCACCAAATTGAAATCGATCCAAAAGATATCCAAAAAACAGCATTTTCAGTAGACAACGGACATTACGAATTTGTTCGTATGCCTTTCGGATTAAGGAATGCTCCTTCCACATTTCAACGAGTAATGGATAACATCCTCTTAGGAATTCAAAACGAGAGATGTTTAGTATATATGGACGACATAATCATCTATTCAGCCACCATTCATGAGCATATGTCACGACTGACAGAAGTATTTAAAAGATTAAGAAAAGCAAATCTGAAGATACAACCGGATAAATGTGAATTCTTAAGAAAAGAAGTCGCATACTTAGGACACCTCGTAACTGAACACGGAGTAAAAACAAATCCTGCCAAGGTATCATGCATAAAAAGTTTCCCAGAACCCAAGACAACTAAAGAAATAAAATCATTTTTAGGCCTAGTAGGTTACTACCGCAGATTTATACCGAATTTTGCCAAAATTTCCAAACCACTGACTAAATTACTTCAAAAAGAAGTCCCTTTTGTTTTTAATGCCGAATGTAAGGAAGCATTCAACGATCTCAAAAATATTCTAATGACAGACCCAATTCTCATATATCCAAATTTTGAAGAACCCTTTTTACTCACTACTGACGCTAGTGCTTTCGCAATTGGAGCCGTTTTGTCACAAGGCCCATTAGGAAAAGATCTGCCAATCGCTTATGCATCACGAACATTATGCAGTGCAGAAACCAAATATTCCACAATAGAAAGAGAATTACTAGCTATAGTATGGGCAGTAAAACATTTCAGACCATATCTTTTCGGTCGCAAGTTTACTCTTATCACTGATCATCGACCTCTTACATGGCTATTTTCAATCAAAGACCCAGGAAGCCGCCTAGCACGCTGGCGCCTAAAACTTGAAGAATATAATTACAAAATAGAGCACCGTTCAGGAAAAATCAACAGAAACGCAGATGCACTCTCCAGAATAAAAATAAACCATTTTAAGGACTGTGCAGATTTTCAATCAAAACTTGCCCTGCACGCATCTAACAGAGATGAAACCGAGACAGATGAAGACGAAGAAGAAAAAGAAGACACAGAAGAAGGAATAGAAAAGATGTCCGAAGAATTCGATAAATTTCTAGAATTATATAGAACCAAATCCATTATCGATTACTCCAAAATAGAAACGTCAAACGCAGAACTGTTAGATAAATCTCACAAGAATATTGTTACCTTTTTCTGGCAGAATAAACTTGAGGACCTGCACGAAAAAATAATGAGTGACATATTCGAAGAAAATATAGAATACAGTAACCGAAGGATCAATATTGTATCTAGTAAAACCGTAAAAGATCGAAAATATTTCATTATCCCATTACCTTACGATCCACAAAGAGTAATGTCATACTTATTTCTCATACTTTATGCGAACCAAGAACAATTTGACGAATCAAAGACCTATTGCATAGAAAACAATCTCGAACTTCCCATTCTAGAAATATTTTCCTATATATTTGCAGACAAAGAACTTAAATTAAAAATCTGCCAAAATGTAATTAAACAGGCAAGCGAAGACGAAACCCCACAAATCCTAGAACATTACCATTGTGGCAAAAATAACTTGCACAGAGGAATAAACGAAACCGTTAGACGTATAAAAGAAAAATATAATTGGAAGAACTTAGCAAAAGACGTAGAAAAATATATAAAAGCCTGTGAAATTTGCCAAAAGGTTAAAATTTACAGAAAAAATCTAAGTGGACCATTAGTTATAACGGAAACACCAAAAACACCATTTGAGAGGATCAACATAGACATATTTGAATATCCCACCAGAAACTACGCTTTAACTATTCGTGACGAATTGACAAAATTCACGCAAGCCTATCCTTTGGAAGACAAAAAGGCAGTAACAGTAGCCAACACACTCCTACTCTTCTTTCAACACTATGGAACACCACTAAGAATTCATTGTGATTGCGGTCGAGAATTCGAGAATGCTATAATCAAAGATCTATGCGAATTATACGACATCAAACTAACATTTTCTAGTGTTAACCATCCACAATCTAATGGGTCTGTGGAAAGATTTCATGCCACACTCTCAGAAATGATTAGAGCAAATCAAGCCGAGAACCCAAACGATCATCCCTTCACTATACTTCCTTATGCAATAATATGCTATAACAACACAAAAAATAAGACCCACGGTTTCACACCATATGAACTTATATTTGGGCACACTGCAAGCCGACCACCAGAAACTCTATACAATCAAAAAACACTAATGAGCAAATATATTCGAGACCTGAATAATCGCATGGAATATTTTTACAAAGTAGCCAAAGCAAAAACAGAAAGACAGAAAGAAAAGGCGAAAGTAAGATTTGACGAGAATATTTCAGAAGGAAGACCTGATTTTAAAATTGGTGACAAAGTTTACGTAAAAGAATCCCAAATTAAATCAAAATCGGATAATCTTTTTAATGGACCTTTCGAAATTCAAGAAGCTTTTACAAATTCCGCAATTATCCTTAACCCCAAAACTAACCAAACCTCTAAAGTAAATTTTGACAGACTAAAACCTTATTTTGAATAAATTTCTTCTTTACAGATTCTATGGACTATTCTCAGTCGCCTACTCCCAATTTTACCTCTCTCCCATTAATAATACAGTCGGAATCTTCTATCACGAAGAAGGTACCATTCGAATATCTAACGATAAATGGACATTACTTGTTTACAAGGAATTGCTCCCTATAGAAACTGCCATATCCAACAACGACAAAATTTTAGAAAACTTGCTAGATAAATTTACTAAGGCCGATACTCCAAGAAAACTTGCATTTCAATCCGAAGTACAAACACACATTAGTTTGATAAGACAAATTTCTAATTCCGTAAATTTAAAATATAGAGAAGTAATTGCCGACACACGAGCCTATAATCCACGCCAAAAACGAGGATTAATCAATGGTGTTGGAACCTTATGGAAATCTATTAGTGGAAATTTAGACGCATCAGACGGTGAATATTTCAATCAATGTATAAATAGGATCACTACAGATGAAAAGCAAATAGAAACACTCCTAAAGAACCAAATCTCTGTTACAACTTCTGTCATAAAATCTTTTAACACTACTATCCAAAAATTACAAATAGACGAACAAACTTTTAACAAAGACCTAAACGATATCGAAACCACTCTTATAGACATTGCAGACGACATATCATTTTACCGTGCACAATTACAAACCTTAAATTTGTGTGAATCATTAATGGAAAGCTACATATTTTTAGAAAATTATCTCAATGACATTTTGAACGCCATCACCTTTTCTCGGTTGCAAATTTTACACAGTTCAATTATTTCGCCCAATGATTTACTAGATTCATTGAAAACTATCTCACAATCATTACAAAATAATGTATTACCATTGCCCATTTATACATCAAATATAGCCCAATATATTGATATAATAAAACTTCAAGCATATCAACTCGATTCCAAAATTGTATTCGTCCTAGAAATTCCATTAGTCGACCCCGAAATCTATACCTTATATCATTTATATTCGATACCAATATTAGATAATCAAACTGGTCTTTTTCATACACTCTCTACAATACATAAGTATATAGCGCGAGATGATGATTCAATTTCATATGTATTACCCCGAAACACAGAAGAATGCAAATCAATTAGTCCAAATCAAAGAATGTGCACAGATATTCTTCCCTATCCAATAGACAGCGATACTATATGTGAGGCACAGTTATTGAAACCAGTTAGCTTTCTACCAAAAACTTGTCAGATGTCGACGTTTTTAGCACAAGATTACAATGTGCAAGAAATTGACCGAAATTTATGGTTAATAACAGTATCCGATCCATTACCAGTTACAATCAAGTGTGAAAGAAAAGACATTAGTACCCAGACAATCAAAGTAAACACAATTCTAAGATTACTACCCGAATGTACAGCATTTATTGGAAGTACCAGAGTCCACGCCAGAGATCAAATCAATAAATATCCAAATATAACCTACAGAAGTCATCCAGTTAATATTCCATACAGATGTTGTGACCATTTCGGAAGAAGAAACCATATACCAAATTTGAAACCATTACAACTCAATAAGATAAATGCAGACGATTTAAATATTGCACAACATAAGCTGGACCAATATTCAGAAGAACTCGACCAAATCATGAACCAACCATTCATCGAAAAACATTTGCCTTGGTTCACTATATTGTCTTTATCATTAATTATCATTCTAGTTTTTGTATACATCCTCTGCAAATGTAGACGCAAAAGATTTCCAAGACTTGCCATGAACTACCCTCAGGACTCACCTCCACCTTCACCACATCGCAGCAGTTCCATTAAACAGAAACTTAAAGGATTAACCTTTAAAAGAAGACCAGACGTACGCCCAGAAAATGAAGACGTCTCCGAAACCCCAATTGAGCTTTAAAAGTCGAAGCAAGGCATCGACTTTTCACTAATGAGGGGAGCTGTTATATGTGAAAATAGTCACCTTGAACCACTCAAGGGTTACCGACACTTTGGTTTCGCAATATCAGTTCCTATTTCATCATTCTTTTAGCAAGCGTTCCCATAGAGATAGCTGACTATGCACGGACATCAAACTCTGACCAAAGCTGGCCTTTCGTGGGAAATGCCGACACCACATTTTGTAGATAGATTATAAATTCAGGACTAACATTATATTTTTCACTCGTCATATAAGTTTCTTACTAATAACATTTGTATTATATAATTTTATTTGCTTCATTTTATCGTATAACTAAGTGTAACTTTTATTTGTGAAATAAATCTTTTTTAAAAAGTCAATTAAG
Organism: Diabrotica balteata; assembly: GCA_918026665.1. NCBI lineage: Eukaryota > Metazoa > Arthropoda > Insecta > Coleoptera > Chrysomelidae > Diabrotica > Diabrotica balteata. The sequence continues at coordinate 129,352,382 of OU898276.1, forward strand.
AAGTTAGTGATTTAACATATATATATATATATATATATATATTATATATATATATATATATATATATATATATATATATATATATATATTATGATGTGTTGTTTCTGTATGAGCTATGAGTAAATTTGAATGATATATGTAAGTATAGGGTTTTTATCGCGGTCCTCAAAGAATTAGTTTGTAAGTACTTTTTTAAATTATCTTTTTTATAACTATTATGAAACAAACATATCTATCTAATATAAGAATTATTAAATTCTTCAAAATCATTCTTTTAATAATTGACTGTAACTTCTTGTAACTATCTAACTCACTTCACGAATCAACTCTAACTTAATTAATAATCTCCTTGTAACTAAATTCTTGAATTCTAACTTTTCTGACTGATTAACTAACTCATACTAACTGACTAACTCCTATAACTGATAACTGATCTTCTGCTTCAAATTACATGGTATTTATTTATTTTTCCTGGTTCCAGAATAATCTAGCAATAAATAAGGTTCGAATTGTTCTATTTTTTCTATCTGAAAATTCTGGAATAAATGGAATGGTTTTTGTTTATGTGATGGACTATGCAAATAGTCCTAATGACGTTTCTAGAACTTTCTCTGTTCTACATGTACAATTTAACTGACTTTGGGCTCTCCAGATCAGAATTACACTATTATATGTAATTTAAACCTTTATATCAAATACATTATTACTGTTTTACATATGTAATTATATTTTAAATTAACATTCCAAAAAAGATAAACTCCTTTTTGACACTAAAGTGTATATCTGGTTGCATATGGCTGACGTATATATTTATAATTATTAAAACAAAACTTTTTACATTTATTATATGCTAGATTCCTCAAAATACCCTCATATAATTATTTTTTAATAATATTATCTAGTATATAACTTATAAATTATGTCTTTAATTACTATTTAAATAAATTTATTAATTAACAGTGTATATCTGGTTGTATATACACAAGGCTGACTTAAGTATATTTCTATGCTAATTTATTGTATTTCTGTTTCATTACAATATATATATTAATATATATATATATATATATATATATATAATATATATATATATATATCGTCGCCGACACAAGAAAACCGGTTAACTCCAATTTTTACTTAAAATGAGATTTTACTTCCATCTATTAGCAAATCGCCTATTCTAGCCATCCGACAAATAATACGTCATTTAAATGTAGATTTCTAATTTTAAAATGTTTACTAGAAAACCAGGTATCTCCCTGGTCAAAAAATTATGTTTGTAAAACACGTAACTCCGCGCATTTTCTGTTAAGTCAGTTAAGTGATTATGGCCGTTGATTTGATTTGTTGTTTTGGAGGGATTTGGTGTTTTGGAACATGCTTTTAATAAGTTCTGAACATGTACATGGGCAGAAAAGAGAATTTATATCAAAACGTTGGTAGTATTTGAAGCACCAAAACGGAAGAGGGATAGAAAAAATGAAGATGTATCACGGAGGTCTAAGACATTAAAATATTATTTGAAAATTGGAGAAGATAAACGAAGGGTATGCAAAAAAATGTTTTTGTCAACTCTGGGCCTTAAAGATTGGTTTGTTATCAATTGAAAACAAGAAGACAATTCTGCTGTTACAGAAAATTTGGAAAAAACGAATGGTACCTAAAAAAACGAATTAATAGTCTATCTTTTTCTTCTTTTTGAAAAACGCTTTTCTGGAAGAGGTTGGCGTTGTATAGACCCAAAAAAGATTTGTGTGAAATAGTGTGTCTCTTTTAAAACAGAAAATCTTGACCAAGAAACATTTAGGGAACATCAGTTGAAAAAACAAGAGGCAAGAGTTAAGAAAATTAAAGATAAAACAGTGAAAGCATTGTATTGACAACAGATTTACAGGCAATCCTTGTATGTCCTAAGTCGAATGTTTCTTCCCTATATTATATAAAAAAGTTGACAATCCACAATTTCACATTCTATAACTTACACACAAAACAAGGACATTGTTTTCTTTGGGATGAGTCGGAGGGGAATCTTACCAGTGCCGAATTTGCTAGTGTGGTCATAAGTATTTTAGAAAAATATACTGAAGGGAGTTGTCTTGAGGAAAACGTAAGTGAAATAATTCGTTTTAGCGATGGATGTACTTACCAAAATCGTAATGTTACTCTAGCTAATGCAATTTTAAACTTTTGTTTAAAGCAGAAGGTAACAGTTATATAAAAATACCTTGAGAAAAGGCACACCCAGATGGAGGGTACGCACACACCGACATGATGCACAGTGCAATTGAGAGGATGCGATATTAATGTGCCCGGTGATTACAAACAAATATGCAAAAGGAAAATCCATTTATAGTAACTCGACTATACCATGATTTTTTTAAGGACTTCAGAGCAGTAAACTATGTAAGCAGAATCCGACCGGTAAAAAAAGGGTGATGCAGTTGTGACCAATATTAGAGCTACAAAATATTCACCACAAGGTATTCATTACAAGTTGAGATTTGGTGAAAACTGGATTGAACTGCTTTGTTGAATAAATCAGAATGTGATACCCAAGAATTTCGTAGATCTGCCGAAGATTTACACAAATAGAATACCATTAACAAAAGACAAATTCGAACCTTTGCAGTATTTAAAAAATACCCTTGATTTCGATTACCACTCATTTTATGATCCAATCTCCCTCACTAACATTGGTATTTTAAGTCCTATCACATCACTGTTGTACTACACTTGTTTTTGTACATATTTATGCGATTTTATTTTAGATTAAAATTTTATTTATTGTTGTTGAAAAGTGAGGCTATTTTTCATTTCTAACGTAGGTACTTAAATAACACTAAATTTTATGTTAAACCTTTTTCAAAAGTATTGGTCTGTATTTTATTATTAGGATATTTTTTATGTGTGTCAGATAATATGTTTTTATAAATCGATAACCAATGCTTTTTATTAATTTTTTCCAATCCAGTGTTACAAAGAATGCCACGTAACTCCATAGGCACGTCTCATTCCAAAAGAAGAAAAACCTGTAACTCCAAATTTTCTATATTTTTAGCTATATCCGCTAGTTTTTTAAATTAAAATTGATATAATTCAGCTTAATATGACTTAGAAACTCAAAATATAGTTGTTTAATCGTTCTTTTTTATCAAATAAAAGATATCCGTGAAAATTTTACTGTTTTTAGGCTCTCTTGAAAAATTAAGTGAAATGGAGTTACGAGTTTTTCTTGTGTTGACGACGATATATATATATATATATATATATATATATAATATATATATATATATATATATATATATATATATATATATATATATATATAACAGACAATTGAAGGTAACCGGGAACGACCCAATACTAAGGAAGCAATAAAAAACAGGTGCTTCAAAGTGAGTGTCTTTTATTAGTAGTCAAGCTTTCGCCACATAATTTTGGGCTTCATCAGAACTTGCTGTAATGGAAAAACATTCTTTACAATCATCGTAATTAAAGATGTTATTTTTAATATTACCTTAACGTTGACACTATTTCTTAGTGTAAATTATTGCAGATGTGGAACTACACATTGTTTTTCAAATACAAACCAAAACGCATCTCCTACTTAGAGGAAGACGGCAAACAAAGCTTAAATTAAATAATTATTAAATTTGTTATATTTTAATCACCATGTGGCCGGTATTATTTTTGACAAGACAATGATTAATTAAGTCATGTGTCATATCGACTGTCACTTATCGATACGGCACCTGTCTCAATTAATTCTTCTTTTTGTTGGGTATAAGACACTACCTTTCTTCAGTCACATTATTGTGACTGAATAATGAATTTCGTTTAAAATCACAATTAAAATTGAATATATGTATACACACATATATACATATATATATATCCATATACACATATATACATATGCACACACACATACGCGTGTATATAGTTCCCGTTCTATATGAGCATATCATGTTTAAAATTCTTTCGGTTTGTATTTAGTGTTGTATATAGTGGTCAACACTCCGGTAAGATGTATGTATTACATACCTTCTGTTAGAGAACTAAGTGTATCATGATGCTGATGGATGTAAAAATAAAAATAAAAGTTGGAACTTGTTCTCAAAAGGGAAGTAATACATCCGGATAGATGTTAGTGTATATCACAGATATTTCGTTGTTTTTTTACATTCATTTATGTTAGTAGTATAAACACAATATGTCCAAAGAAGGGTCGGACATTTACAGATATGCTAAGATTTAACAATAGACAATATAGTCTAGTTGACTGACATAAAAATATACAAAAGGAAAAACATTCTTTGTATATGACGTTAAGTTGTAAAATTTTTTTGTTTTTATTTAAAATTATTAACATATTGACTTGTAAGTTAAATTGAATAAAAGTATAAATTTAGTGCAGGCAATCAACTAAGTCATAAGAGGTCGAAATACATCAAACGTACGATTCAGTGAAGTGTGGATCAGCAATGTTATGTAATTCTTGTGTAATAAGGTGGTAGTTTTTTATTTTTAGTGAATTTCTGTTGTAAAACATAAGTATAGATGGAACTCAAGTTATCAACATCTTTTTTGTGGTTTAATGAATTAGAACAATTATTGATGTAACACATTTCTAGGATTTTTCGATGAGCTTCTTTTTCAGCTCTATCTAGAATTATAGTTTCATTGTATAAGACCCGATGGTCATTATCGTTGACATGGATACTCAAACTTGTTGCTAGGGGTTTGTGTTTACAATCACTTTTGTGAAGGGCTAGGCGCTTACTAAGTCGTTGACTTGTGTGGCCTATGTATATTTTGCCACATTCACAGGGTATACCATAGATTACGTTGCAGTTTTTATCTGGTGGAATAGGATCTTTTAATTTAGAGTAGAACAAGTTGAGTTTTTTGTTATTATAATTGGCTATTTTGATGTTGAATTGTCTAAAAAGTCTAGTTAGAGATTGCGTTAAACCTTCAATGTAAGGTAATGATCCATACTTCACCTGTACGACGTATATATATATATATATATATTATAATATATATATATATATATATATATTATATATATCTGGCTCCTGTGAATAAGCACATAAGTCAATTTTAGTAAATTTTTCAGGAGAGTCGAAACAATGTTTGCGGGATCGTGGAAAATCGCAGAATAACGTTTAAACATTTAAAAGCACTTTTTTGACGAGAATACGAGACTATTATTGGATACAAATATAACGAGTTACATTAAATTAAGTTTTAGAAGAGATTGAATGACTTATCCGTATATTCACGGTTGTACTATAGGTGTGAATTTGAGGTATCTCAAGATATCTTAAATAGTTATATGCGTTAGGCACATTTAGGTGTGATTTATTAGCTTACATCTAAAATAATTACACAAAATTTTAATCAAAATAGTTTATTATAAACCAAAGTAACACAAAAAATATCTAAATATCATCAGGATCGACTTCCACTAAATCGGGGTCGATGTCAGGAACATCAGCTACTAACAACTCTTGATAAAATGGCCAAAATTGTTTATCTATGAAAGGCAAAAGTTCCATAAGGTTTTTCTTCTTCTCTTTGCTTATCGGAACTGGCCCATCATGCAACTTTAGTAGTTGAAGCTGGGTTGATTGTTTTCCTCTTCTTCTGTAGTTGACAGACTTAAATTCTTCTTCGTTATTAAGTGAGGACTTGAAATACAGAGTTGTAAAGTTATCTGCAGAATAACGTGCCCACTGCAGATCTTTCCAAAGAAACTTTTCGCCACTCTCAGTTACTTTTTTTTGTATCAAATCAGTTTTAAATAATGCTGCAAAATTATGAAAATCGTTGGATTCCATTACTTTTACTATAAAAGAATTCTTTTGTTTACAGATTCTTATAAGTTGAACCCAATCATACGGATGGTTAATTTTCATTGTAGTTTTCTTCTTCTCCTTTTCAATAACAGAATGATCTGCATCACATTCCATATGTGTATGACCACTTACAAGAAACTTGTGATCAATATACTCTATTGTACTTTTGTTTTTTAAAAGGCTCATAAACATTGCTGACACGTGACTGTTTTTATTCTGTCCCTGGCATGTATCCGAATATAAACATACTCTTTTTATGGTTGATGGAAGATCCATAAGATGTCGGTACAAACATGAGGCAATTTGATTTCCTCCTCTGGCTGAAACAGACTCATTCCAAATATAGCAAGTAGCTATACCAGTAACTAAATTGTGGACAGTTAGATTGTAGGTCCAGAGTTGCCGTTTGTAGAATGAAATGGATGTTTTTAAATACGGAGTTGGCAAACATTGTTGCAAGTCAAAAGCAAATACTGCAGTTGTTGGATCATTTATGGCTAAAGTTTTATCACTTGACTTTGCGTTATACGCTTCTTGAGCTGCTACGTGATGCTTTTTCTGCTCTAAGATTAAGTTTTCCTTTTCAGTTTCTTCTGCATATGATATTTTAATTGCTAAACTATCGCATTTAGAACACGTATCTTTTTGGGGCTTTTTAAATTTGAGCCCTAGTTCATGGAATTTTGCAGAGTAGATTGTCATTGAAACACAATTTTTTATTTCAGTGTTCTCTTTATAAAGTCGATACATTTTGGCGATAGTCAAATCAGATTGTAAGTATAATTTAGATGTTGTTTGTCTACAATAATGACTCTCGTATGCAGGAAAGCTTCGGATATGTGCAACAACATCATTTATAACTTGTTCTGACCATTTATTTTTCGGTGAATTCAGACCTCTTTGATCGTCTATAATTATTGCAGACACCGACGAGTGTCTGTTTACTATAATTTGGTTTATGAAGGCATTTGTTTCACCAAACGTAGCAATTAAACATTTCTTGCATATTTTTTCTCGCTTCCCATTAACAGAAACTTCATATTTACATGAAAATTTTCGTACTCTGTCAGAATTATTTCGTACTCGAACAGTTTTTTTATCCACTATGCAAATTAAAGAGGATATAAAATTTGCTCTTCTATTACGGTCTCCAAGTTGCCAGTATTCATTAAAAAGTGAACGTCTTGTGTCATCAGAAAACCTTATTTTACACTTACAGCGGCAGTCGTTTAACGGGTTCATTGTTCTTGCTGCTATTGTTTTTCCCTTTTCTGTTATATATGACTTGCCTGTATTTCGTAATACTTTAGCTAGTTTTCTCTGTTTTCTGGATCGACTTGGTTTTTCATTGCCCCATTGCCTGTCTATATTCTTTTTCCTTCGAACTGCTGTTGTTTCGTCATCGCTTTCTACACTGCTATTTAAATCTGAATGGCAGGTAAAGTTCGGATCATCTATACTGTTATCACTAAGATTTAATTCGGTTTCATTTTCGACTCTATTTTCAAAACTGTTATTAACTGTCGTTTGTGATTTTTCGCCCGTATCTGTTACAGGGTTTGTCAACTCTTTAGTATTTTCTAAAAAATAATCTTCCAGCATGCTCCGTGATTGATACGAAATATCATTATTTTGTATTGGTTGTGCAGCAGAATAATGAGTTATATTGCCATTATTCTGTACGTCCGACCAATTTTCCATTACGTGGAATTGAGTATTTTCTGGCAAAATTTCTCTACTTAATTCATTCTGATTAAACTGGAAATCTACATTTAAATCATGCACTACCTGAATATTTTGTAGATCCTTTTGACACGGAACATTCTCTTTCTGGCTACATCCAATCTGGACTAGGCTATGCTTTTCAATCCATGAATAGGTTCTGGACATAGGTGTTTCCTCTATATCTGAAGAACTCGGTAGAGGTACACATTGGTTTTCATCATAATCAATATTTCCTAAAAAGAAACGTTATGAGAATTTTTAAATAAACTTTTTAAAAAAATTTTACACAACATGACGATGATTTCAAATGACAAAATAAAAAAATTTCGGCTTAAAAAACTAACAAAGATGAAGAATAATATTTTAGCATTTTCTGAAATGTTCTAATTACAAATAAACAAAAATATTTATAGTATCAGTGTTACTTACCAAATTGATTGTTTTGATTATTACACAGGCTCAAAATAAATGCTGTTCTGTTGTTCATTATTCCAATAATTATAAAAACAAACTGATTTAGGTATTTACGAAGTAACTATAATTATTCCAACTGTTATAGATAGACATAAACTAAACCGTTTAAATTTCAAAGATACTATAATCCATATTTTTATGGCTTACGGCGTCATAAACATCTAAGAGGTAGTGACGATGCCTGGCGTGAGAAAAGAATGACAAAGAATAACATTTACATTTTACAACATGGACAAAATGCCTACTATAGAAGTTTAAAGTGAACCCAGTCCGATAAATCGCGTTGTGAATAAGCAAATAACTATACTTATCGGCTTGTTTCCAATACGCAAAAATTTATTGAAACCATATAACACTAGTTATTCTGTTACGTTTTGTAATTTTCGAGATGTTTGAATATTCACATGCTCATAATTCTCTAAATTTAAAAATATTGGACTTATTTGTTTATTCACAGGCTGGGGAATTACATTTTAACGTTAACCCTCCGTTAGTCGCTATCGGTCGCTTATTCGGGATTTACAAATAACTGTTATTTTTCTATCGCCACTTTCTGTACCTCTCCTTATCAACCAAACTCGTGTTAGTGTACATTCTTACATTCCTGGGTACAGTTGTGTGAGTTTTATAGTTATTTTCGGTGCCAGAGTCCGTAGCGACTAACGGTGTAGCTATTATTTGTTGCAGAACTTGCAGAACAGGTAAATATTTATCATCTTATTATTACATTTTATTGGTAAGTTTTTGTCAATTCTTATTCATAGATGTCCTTTGAAGCCAAACAACTTTGATTCCAACGCTTGTTGGAATTATGGACATGATTCCTACCGACGATGAAAATTATTTTGACGATGAGAAAAGTGAAAGCGAAATAGATCAAATTGAGGTGGTGATGGTGGAAATGAATCGGAACAAGATGTGACAGATGAGAAAAAAGAAAGTGGAAGTAATACCTTAGCGTTTATTGGAAAATATAGCGTTACTAGATGAAAAAAGGCTATTCCACCGTAAAATGTTAGAACAAGATAAGAAAATTATATAGTACGTAATACAAACTAATGTTTGTATTTTGAGAACGATATCCGATGTGAAAATTAAAACATCAATAAACTTACTTTAACCTTTAATTGTGGCTTATTCCCATTTAAACAGTAATTACTTTAAAATGCCACAAGAAAATAGCTTCAGAACAATATTCACAAACTATTGTTATGCTAGTGTTTTTCATTTTGTATCTGTATTTTTTTTCAATAAAATATTTTCAAAAATATTTTTTAGTTATTCCTATAAACAATATAAAATATTTGTATGAATTTTATATTAAAAACAATCTTTTTTAATTGTCGGTCTCAGACACCGTAGCGACTCTTGATGCTCAGTTTTTCCTAGCGACTAACGGAGGGTTAAGTACATAATATCCCAGTTTTGATAATTTTGTGACTTATGTGCTTATTCACAGGGGCCAGAGATATATATATATATATATATATATATATAATATATTTATATATATATTTATATATATATATATCATTTTCAACCGCAACAGGTGCCAAGCATACAGTGGTAACTTCACTTTATATCTTTCTTTTTTATATATATTTTTTATATCTTAATGTAGATAACTTAAATAATGCTACCAAAAGTTAAGATGAAGTCATAAAATAAAATTTTTTGCATAGTTGGAAGTGAATCAATGATTTTCTTAGTTCTTTTTCACTAGTTAATATTATATAAAATATTATATGCTTATTAGACCACGTGTTCTGTTGCTTTGCTAATTTTTACTAAGTCTCTAAATGTTGTTAGTTATTTAATTGTTTATAAAATATCACCATATGATGTCCATTTATTTGAGTTTTTGTACTATCTTTTTAATACCATTGACAACTACATATCTTTTTAAAGATGAACTGATGATGCTATCAGAATTCGATAGCGAAACGTCTTTAAAATAGATGAAGTAGTATCAACTTTGTCTTTTATTTCTCCACCTAGTAGACCGATATATTTGAACCCACCACTCGTCTGAGTGATCCTTATTATATATATATATATATATATATATATATATATATATTATATATATATATATATATATATATATACTTCTAGCGGTTAATGTAGGCTCCGTACTAAAACGGTATTATTGTTGCCGAGAGGGGGCATTTGGGCCTGTGGGACCCATCGCCGGCTCTTCGGACTTCTTCCTGTCCCCGGAATTTGATCGGGTGTTGACCATCTTTGCTTGTCGCTGGTAAAACGTGTTATTACTGCTACTGGTATAAAATAACAGTTACCGTGACAAGTATCTGTTATAGGTAACAGTTCCAAGGAACAGTTACAAAATAGCAGATCAAAATAGAAAACAGAACAGGTAAAAAATAATCTAAGTATTCCTTGACTTACGGGAGGAATAACTTGGTAAAACAAGTAAACCAAATGGTATAAAAATTATAATGCAAGAGAAATGTTCCTAAGTGTTTCTTGACTTACGGAAGAAACAACTTAGGACAGAAATATAGAAAAATGAAATATGTAAATATGAAACAATGTATGGAAATATTTCTAAGTGTTTCTTAGAACAGAAAACAAACAAGAGAATCAAATATAGTAAAATAAGAATACAAATATTTGTAAGTGTTTCTTGACTTACGGAAGAAACAACTTAGGACAGAAATATAGAAAAATGAAATATGTAAATATGAAACAATGTATGGAAATATTTCTAAGTGTTTCTTAGAACAGAAAACAAACAAGAGAATCAAATATAGTAAAAATAAGAATACAAATATTTGTAAGTGTTTCTTGACTTACGGAAGAAACAACTTATAATAGAAAATAAGAAAATCAAATACAGAAAAGATATGGAAATATTGCTAAGTGTTTCTTGACTTACGAAGAAACAACTCAGCATAAAATGGTTAAATAAAAGAGACAAATATATTAAGAAAATATCTTAGATAAATATCGGAAATAATAATGCAATAATGATTATGAAAATATTTCTAAGTGTTCTTTTGACTTACCGGAAAAGAATGACTTAAGCACACAATAAAATTAACAAGTCAAATATCAGAGAAATATTTTCTAAGAGTTCTTTGACTTACCGAAAGAACTACTTAGACACAAAGTACAAAATCAAATTTATAAAATAGAAAACAGTAAGGTAAATATTTCTAATGTGTTCTTAACTTACGGAAGAACAACTTAGATACAAAATACAAGAAAAATAAACAATCAAATAATCAAATAAAATATCAAATAATCAGTATATGAACAAATATAAGTCAAAGTAATATTCTAACCTGAAAAGGTCTGAATATACAATAATAAAATATAAATGGTTATCAGAAAATAAGAAATAAAACAATAGCTTAGTCGGAACAATAATAGCACCGACTAGGTCTACAGAAGAAGAGGCAAGCTCGACTGACCGATGAGAGAAATTCCGTCTGCTTTTATATAAACCAAATCCTTTGTTTTACGTAGTAAAAGTGGAATTTCCCTACATCGAGTCAATTAGAAATTCGGATTTGCCCACACTTGGAATTTCCAAGTATTTCTCCGAATTTCTAAATGCGTCCGGCACGGCGGTCAGCTTCTACCTGACACGCCTCCGGAGACATTATACTAACTCCAGTAGAATATACACCGTGTATATTATTAATCTGAGTAGCGCTTTATGTA
>OU898276.1:129364389-129402760 GCA_918026665.1 Diabrotica balteata
TACTACTACACATTTTAACACAAAAATATCTATTATATATCTATATCACTTAACCATATTTATTTTGAGATAACCTTCTATCAAGATATCATATTATGTAGTACAAATAAGACCAAAACTAAACTAATATAAAAACTTTATACAATATATCGCAGAACATTGGATGAAATAAAAACAGTTTTTGTTATTGGGATGCTTCTATAAAACGTACAAAGACAAAGTCACGTAAAAAAAATATAAATAGTACGAAACTTCTACAATTAAAAAAACGTAGACGTCAACATTGAACTAATAAAACTATATTAAGTAAAAAAATAACATTTTTAAAAATGCAGAGAAAATAAAATTTTCTATGCAAGTGACCATTCCATTAAATAATAAGCCCAAGTCCTTTTGTATCTATATACCTGTTTTTTAAATAACCTGTACCTTGTACCTATTAGCACGTAGTAATACCCGGTAATAAGATATCCTTGATTACACAGTGTAATGCGTATGGCATTACACGGCCTACAAAAAGTAGATAAAAATAAGGAGCTCATATAAACCGTTCAGGGTAAACTTTGAAAATATACGCTATAATCGCACGGTTGCCAAACTCTCAGAGCTTACTTAAACCGATAAACTAATTGTTCAAATATACAGTGAAAAAGACCTGAACGACCCCTATAATATATACACGTGAACTACACGATATACATTTATGATACAGGGGTATTTATGGGCTCCAAAATTTTTTTTAAAATTATGAACCTCTGTATGTTAACGAATCGACAGAACCAATATTAGGGAATGGTCAAGTGAGCTCCGTATATCGGTGTCCACTTGACCACGGAGCTCACTTAAACCTGAATTTTAACATGGGCGGACTCCACTTTATGCCGTAAATTTATATATATATATATTATATATATATATATATATATATATATATATATATATATTGTAATGAGAACAGAAATACAATAAATTAGCATAGAAATATAGTTAAGTCAGCCTTATGTGTTTCATAATAGTTATTATAAAGATAATTTAAAAAAGTACTTACAAAGTAATTATTTGAGAACCACGATAAAAACCATATACTTATATATGTTATTTTAAATTATTCATTGCTTACACACAAACAAAAAACATAATAGCAATTTATATATCTGTATATATATATATATATATATATATATATATATATATATATATGTATATATATATATATATATATATATATATATATATATATATACAAGAAGTACTGGATATTAGTGACTGTCGATATGAACAAACAACACAGTTTATTAGGTCTGCAGTATCAGACTGCCTGCAACCACTGTGTTTTATATATATATATATATATATATATATATATTATATATATATATATATATATATATATATATATATATATATAATAAACTGTGTTGTTTGTTACATCATTTCCCGTTTACAAATTAAAATACCACCCGTAATATTCCTTCTGTATCACTCCCTTATCATATAGTTGTATCAAATATCTCTATTATGCTATGCTAATTGGAAAACATCATGAAGTTACTTAAGTTCTTCAAAATTGATTGTATTAGTTGATAACTTGACGTACTTTTTTCTTGTTAAATGCAGTAAGGAAATAATTGAAGCTTGTTGACATATCATAATTAAAATAGAGTCTGTTTGTCTTTACTTTCACGAATCTCTTTCTTTTTATCTTCAAGCACATTATTTTTTCGCCGTTTTGGTCTTTTGTCCTGTATTTAATTAGAGTGTGTGACAAATTTTTTAAATCATAAAAGTCGTAGTTTTTAAATTTTTTAAATTTTTATGGTTCTATACATACTTTTCACCAACCTTGATATTTTTAGTTTCTATTGCATTTTTAAAAACAGGCAAGTAGTCTGGCATCCCATAAATAGATCTTTGTTTTTTAGCCGGTTCGATACTACTATGCATAGAGTCAACTTTTATATAGAAATGTCCAGACTCTAAAAATTTGTGTTCATTATTATTTAAATGGTCTATGTGTTAAACAGCCCATTGACCGTTAATTTCTGACCAGGTAAAACAGTAAGCTGCATTTGGTAATGTGGCTTCGTATACACACAAATTGTAGACGCATAATTTTTGAGAATAATATAGTTGTCCAGTAAATTCACTTGGAATCTGTAGTACGGCTTGTAGCGTTTACGCTACTGACTAGTCCAATTTAAACCCCTCAAGAAATTTTCTTATAACCCGCCTGTGATCGATTTTTAAATCGACATTTCTCCACTCACGCGCTGGGAGCGGTTTGAAAGGATTGATCGATTTTGTGCAGAAGCAAAGCGGTCAGTTTTGGTCAGAACTCATACGCAGCCACGTCAAGCAATTCAAAGTGACGGAATTGGAGCAATAAAATAATCTGAGACGAATAAAATAATACCTAATTTAATAATCATATAAAATTCCACGAGGAAACTAAGTTCCTGTAGCTGGCTGTATACCATATATCACAAAAAAAAATTGTTAAAATCCTTTATAAAAGGTATATAAAAATGCCTCAAACGGGCTATCACAAACACATTGCAAAACGTTTTCGGATTAAACAATCCATCATCAGTGCAAACCTGAAAGTATATAACCACTTTAATTAAAAAGAACGTTAAATGAAAATGTTGACAAAGGTTAGAGCAAAATGTGGTTAACACTTACGGTTGTACATGCTAGTAGCCACCAAAATATATGGGTAAAAACCCTTTAAATGTTATAAATTTGAAATTGTTTTACATTATTAGTATTTCTAATTTGTGATGGTTAAGTTACCGTTGGATAGGTAACATGGCGGCGTATGACTCTACATGAGTAAAATGGTCCTGAGACGAAGTGTCTACGAGGACCTGTTGATAACAACTGATCAAAGTGGCATTGTTGACAAGTTAGGACGGATGTTGTGTCAGAGCAGTCAGTGTAACTTACGGTGGTTGTCTAAAATTGACAGATGTCAGCCTTATTTAAAATTAAAAAAATTAAAATTATAATAATGTAACAGTATCAACCATCAATATTGTAATCTGTATTGTAAATTAATCAGATAGGTATATTTGTATCATTGAAAATTGGTTTTTTTTTGGTTTTTTAAAAAATTAATGTAGGTCAACTAGAATTTACTACTTTAAACTAGAAACTACATTAATTTTTTAAAAAACCAATTTTCAATGCTACGAATATACCTATCTGATTAATTTACAATACAGATTACAATATTGATGGTTGATACTGTTACATTATTATAATTTTAACTTTTTTAATTTTAAATAAGGCTAACATCTGTCAATTTTAGACAACCACCGTAAGTTACACTGCCTGCTCTGACACAACATCCGTCCTAACTTGTCAACAATGTCATTTTGATCAGTTGTTATCAACAGGTCCTCGTAGACACTTCGTCTCAGGACCATTTTACTCATGTAGAGTCATACGCCGCCATGTTACCTATCCAACGGTAACTTAACCATCACAAATTAGAAATACTAATAATGTATAATAATTTCATATTTATAACATTTAAAGGGTATTTACCCATATATTTTGGTGGCTACTAGCATGTACAACCGTAAGTATTAACCACATTTTGCTCTCACCTTTGTCAACATTTTCATTTAACGTTCTTTTTAATTAAAGTGGTTATATACTTTCAGGTTTGCACTGATGATGGATTGTTTAATCCGAAAACGTTTTGCAATGTGTTTGTGTTAGCCCGTTTGAGGCATTTTTATATACCTTTTATAAAGGATTTTAACAAAATTTTTTTTTAATAATCATATCTTAATAATAATAATAAGTAAATTTTAAAAATCAAGATTTTCTCATTCATAAGAGTTCCACATAAAAGGAAGATTTTTTTGGCGTGCTGCGGCTCCATATTCCGTCACTTCACTTAAGAGTATTCTCTTAAGAATATTCCCTCAAGGAATAGTTACAGAATTTATTAAATAGTTAACAACTTGGTTATGGAATTACCGATTTTTCGGAGCAGCTAGACCAGTGCCTGGTTTGACTAAATTAGACTCCCCTGGGTTTGTCCTTACAGCAACAAACTGATTTAGCCGTGCCAAGAGGAGTTTTTTTTCCTATGGACTTATAGTGCTGTAAAGATAAGTTGTTTGACTGTATAATTTTTTTGTTACTGTCTATTTTGTTACCTTTTCATATGCATATGATCAAGTGACTACATTTTGATAAAATATAATTTTGATTTTATTGGGAGAGGGAAAATACCTTTCATGTTTTATGAGGTTTTATTTTAATTAGGATTTCAAGAGTACTGACCAAACTCACTTTTGCTATAATATTTTTTTTAATACAATATATTTGATATAATACAATTTTAATATTGGGGGAGGGAAATAAATTTCATGTGGTTTTTTTTTAAACATTGTAAGAAGTATTGAAGATTCACTTTTGAATGTAATATATTTAGTAGAATTGTAACAGATTTATCACTTTTGATATCTTTACAATATTGTAATTAGTATCTCATTTTAGTAGAACTATTTAAATTTAAATTACTAACCTTTATTGTTAAGACCTTGGCTACCATACGGACTATTCTTGGTGTTACTAATATTTTTATACTTTATTTGGCCAGTGGTAGTGACTATTCGCTTGTTGAGGGGCTATTTGGTCCTATTGTATCTTTACACACCCACTACCACTGTTATTTAGTTTTTGCATTATATGTAAATTGTTAATACATATATATCGATATACACATTTTTATAAATATATTTATTGTTACTATTTTGAGTTTTATTTCAGTTCTACTATCCAGTATATAATATAGCAAGACAAGATTAATATTTAGTATTTTTGGATTTCAGGTTATTATCTCTAGTATCATTTGTTTCCGGTCATTTGTTACTTCAAAATCTCAACTATCGTTGAGTTGGCGCCCTTCTTTTTCTCTTAAATTTATTCCCAGTGACCTTCTTTAGTTGTATCACATTTGATATTACCAGGTCTCATTTCGTTTCTTGTCTCATTAGCTCAGTATCCTTGCTATCTGTTTATATCTTTAAAGCCACAATCCAGTGCATTGAAGCTAGCCCGAACACTCACTTGAGATTTAGTGTCTCTTTGGCCATTTAACTTTGTTCCTCTGAGCTTAGCCATATTTTTAGTATTTTCATCACCTCTCTTCCAGTTCTTCTGGAATTTGGAAGTCTTACACTTCCTAAAATCCAATACTCCCGGAGTATTGAGGTTTCAATTGGCGCCCAACGTGGGGCTTCTTTTCCACTTCTGCCTTTAAAAAAAATATATATCTCCTTTAATTTTTGGTTTTGATCTTGGGTTGTTGTGGTTTTCACTGGTTGTGCTTTTAGATTTTCATTTTAACGTTTAGTTTTGTACTTCAATTTTTTTTTTGGACATTACCTTATATCTATATCTTAAATCGACTTGTTTTGCTATATACTGTATAGACTGAATAAATTGCTTTGTTTTGATTGATTAAATAACAATTTTAGATTAATAATAAATTAATTAAAAATTTAAATAACATAAAGTGAACTATTTCACATATTTTTATAAGTCCGGAGTAGTCAATAAGTTGAGTCACTACCTCGAAATAACAGTTATTGAAATTTTAGGTTTCTTAGGGTGTTGTAGCAGTATATTTCATGGATTTCATAACTGGACCAAAACAATTAAACATTACTGGTATAGGTATCCCTTCAGAATATTAATTTGGAGTCAGAGAGTAAGTTAAACTTTGCCTACTTTTACTCATTCTCTTGTATATTTTTCAGTTGTGTAATATGTCTGCTTTCAAGGTAGAGCATCTGTAAGCTCCTGAATTAGAGTATGAGTTGAGAGTCCGTCATTTAACCAGTCCATTGTTAAAAACAGTTGATAAAAAAAAGAGTTGTTCTGAGAGGTGCTATAAAGCAAGAATCAGCCAATAGGAGTCATGTTGTTTTGTCAGCTTCCCATCTTCAGTTTAGTGATGCGATTCCTGAAATAGAGGCTACTCTCGCAGATTTAAAAGTGAAAATTGGTTCTTTTGTTGGTTTCCCTAGTGACTGCCTATGGTCGTTATACTTCTTGGTTAGGTCATGTTGCAGGTAGAGTCCATCTGCTATAGCCTACACCAGCAATAAATTAAATAAAGCCCAGAAAAATTATACTACAACTGAAAAAGAGTTGTTAGCTATAATTACGGGTATTGAAAATTTTAGATATTGTCTTGAAGGTCGTTCGTTTACGGTCATAACTGACCATAGTAGTTTGGTGTGGTTACAAAGTATGAAGAACCCATCTCCTCGTTTGGCTAGGTGGATTTTAAAATTGGCAAAATACAATTATAAAATTGTTCATCGTAAAGCTTCAGGTGTAGTAGTCGCTGATTCACTCTCTAGAACTTTTGATATTAATTTGTTAGATTTATCATCCTTGCAACCAGATGACTGGAATCGAAAAATGTTGTATGATGTACAGAATGTACCAGGTAAATTTCCCGATTTTAAAGTCGAACATGGTGTTTTGTATAAAACATGTCTTAAGTTCCATGGATGCCCTTACTGGAATGTCGGATTGGAAGATAGTCGTTCCAACTCCTAATAGAGCAGAGGATTTGGCCACTTTTCATGACCATCCTACGGCAGCTCAGTTTGGTTTCTACAAAACTTTCCGTCGTATATCGGAACTCTATTACTGGTCGAAGATGCGTCAAACTGTACGTAGCTATATCGCTAAATGCAAAATCTGTGCTACATGCAAACCGACAAATCTTCCCCAACCAGGTTTAATGGGTAGTTATCGACGGATTGATTTTCCATTTCAACTTATATCGTTAGATCTCATTGGTCCCTTATCACTTCTGTACCAGTTTGGTTGCTTAAGATCTGTTTATCTATTTTGTTTACCTGGCAAAAAACCATAAGATGTTGTGCTATTTTGCCTTCTATTTTTTTTTTCATCTTATCTTAATGTTGATTATTATCTTAGTTTATGGACTTGTTAATTTTGTTGTTTGTTTTTTCTTAAAAGTCCAACTGCATATCATAGGAGTACAGGATGGATATATGGGAATTTCCCCATCTTGAGTTCTGAGTTGAATAGATATTTACAGGGATAATTCGGAAAACATTCCAAAGATTTTCTTTAATAGTGTTGTATGGTTTTGTGGATCCGGACCATAAAGCTTATGCATTCATATTCACTTACTGTGTCGGTGTTTTAGCGTGGGTTCAGGATTGATCACCCTGGATGTGTGTCCTCACTTGGCTCAGAAATATATCAATAAATATTAGTTGTTCCTTGAGTGTCTCTTAGGTTGAAATTAGAATGTGTCATTTAGAATTGGATCGTTCTGATATTCAGCAGTAAGTCTGTTTAACTTAGTATGTTATCTCCTATGTTATTACCTTCTCAAAGTATTTGAGTTTTAACATATCTTATTGTATACTGTTTGTTTACCTGTCTCTCTACTAGTGATATGGATTGGTAGATGTGAGTTATCTTTATCTGTATCTTAATTGAGTTTATCTTTACCTTTATGAAGTTTGTCTCATACCTGTAATGGACCTGTAATGGAGTTTATCTTGTACCTTGACTGAGTTTATCTCGTACCTTTACCTTGAGTGTATCTTTATCTTTACCTTAATTGAGTTTATCTCGTACCTTTACCTTAATTGGTTTATCTCATACCTTTACTTTAAATTAGTTATCTTTACCTTTACCTGGATAAGTTATTTCTTATCTATATCTTCTGAATATATATCTTATCTTTATCTTGATTATGGAGTCCTAAAAATCTGTCCTTTACTGTTCTTGTCGTGAGTAAAGAATTGGACCACGTCTATAGTACTCATTAACATTAGGTTTCAGGCTTTTAGATCAAAAGTAATTGAAACAAAATCTCGTTGTTCATTAGGTTTTTTCTTATCATTTTGTTTTTGAAGATTACAGACCTCTTTTCTTTTCTGATGTTCTCTTTAACTGTCTTCTAAATCCGATTTCTCATTTGGATTAGCCATATCATATTTATTGCAAGCTAGACATTAATCTTTATTAGGAACAAAAAATCTTAAATTATAATATTCTTAATTTATAAAATATTCTTCGATATGTAATTTCGCTAAGACCTTCCAGTTTCTTCTGCTCATAGTCATTTATATTAAGTCGGTACATTTTTCTTATACTTAAATGTTTGTCCAGAAATCTACGCTTTGGATTTGGCGAATATAATACGGCTCATGGTTGGAAAAAACTCAATATGAGCTTTCACGATTTTTCGGGTTTCACTGCTTGTTTTATTTGGTGGTGTATGCTTGTCTCATTTATCCGTATCTGCATAACAGCCTAGAGTATTAGTTTTTTTTTACAACATCTTGTGTTACCGACGCTGATATACAAAGTGTCTTACAAAAAAATTCTTTACAGACCTGTATGTCTTGAACATTCAAAGAAAAGTAACACTTTTTGGAAAATGCACATGATTTTGATAAACTGCGACGAACTGCAACGACTCTCTTTGGCGGCTCCGTTTTAATACGTGCAATAAAAATAATTCTGACCTATATATTCTAACCTCCAATTATCACGACATAGTCTTTGTTGATGAAATAACTGACATATTTGTAAAAGCACTTAGAAAAATTGACTGGTTTGAAGCTTGGACAATTTAATTAGAAAATATATTCAACCTGATTGTGGACGAAATAATAAAAAAAGTTAGAACTATAGTTTATTTTTATGAACGAGAGAGTAATTAGCATAATTTTAACTGGTATCTTCGACCACTCCATGGGCGTGCTCAAGATTAATTGAAAAATTACTTTGAATAATTGTAAAAAATAAATGAATTATTTCAGTGTTATAAAGTGTTATGTGTATGTAAACAAAAGTGACCTCTTTTATTAAACACTATATTAGAACTGACTGGCCTACATTAAAAAGGGTTTTAAAAAAATAACATTTTTTTTTTAATTACAAAAGAGAAAAAGAGTTTGTAAAACCGTCTAAGGTATGTTAAATAAATGAATAAAAATATTAATATAAAACTTACAGCTACTTGTTACAAATTCAAATCAGATTCAGAAGATGAACTTTCAGAACCAAGATTTATAATAACTGGCTCGATCATTTTATCAGTAATATTGTCCAGCTTCCACATTTTTTCCTCTTCTTTAATAGTGTGATTTACTGCCTTTTCCCAGTTTTCAGGTTTTACATTATGTACGGCCTCCAAAAACAACTGTTTAACATCATGAATTTTAAAAGTGGTATTTTTTCTTGAAACTTCACTCTTTATCTGTGCCCATACCAGTTCAATCGGGTTTAATTCACAATGATATGGTGGGGATCTAAGTACTGTCATTCCACGATTTTTGGCAATTTCATCAATTTCGTATTTTTAAAATTTTTCTTTATGAAGGGCACACAACGAATAAAGTTCCTCTCTTATAGATCCGGGATGGTACGTAATATTTTTTGAACTCAGCCAATTCTGCAAGTCTTTTTTTAACCACTTGGTTGTGGGCAATCCTTCTATAAGTCTGGAGTGATAACTTGCATTCCATTACTATTACACAGTTCTTAGGAAGAAGATCTATCATTTGTTCGACCCATTCTTGAAAAACATCAGCGTTCATGTCTTCATGGTAGTCACCGGTACGAGTTGATTCAAAAGTTAATAAACCACCTTCAAAAAAACCGTCTGAACTGCCAATGTGTACTATTGTCAGCCTGCGTCCCTTTCCTGATGGTGGGTTTAAACCAGTAGATAAGTTATTTACAAAAGCGTGCCTTTGACTTGTAACAGTTTCATCCTGCCATAATTTATTTGGTGTATGACCCTCGTTGATCCATGTTTCATCAAGATAAAATATTTTTCTTTTTTGGTTTCTCATTTCCTTTATGGTTCTTAGAAAATGTCTTCTCCATATGACAATATCGCTTCTTTCTAATAAAATAGACTTTCTGGGATTCTTTTTCCAGCGGAAGCCTATTTCTTTTAAAAGTTTCCATAACGTACTTCGACTCATTTCTGGGTAATCCTTATCATCTCGAACTGAGACAAGAACTTTATCCAATGTTGGAAATTCTTGTCTAAAGAAGAATTCATGCTCTTTCCGTCGAAGTCCTTCTTTAAAATGATATTCTATTTGAAATTTTGGTTTCCCTGGAGCATTACGTGGCATTTGAAAACTACCACATTTCTGTTCTTTAATAACTCTGTAAATCGTAGATTTCCCAACACCAAGTGTACTGCTAACTAACTCAACGGTCTCATCAACACTTTCACATAAACGTTTGTCTGTAAATGATTGAAAACAATTAAATATTAATGTTTTGTCATTAACTGTTAAAGGACTAATTTTTCGGCGTTTACACGGCACTTCCAAATTTTCCATAACACTAGTATACACAATAAACTGCACCTTGCAACTGAAGTACCTACTTTTAGTGAACTGTTAAGAATTTTGAATACGCCACTTGGACCTTCCTACAAAATGGAAAAACCCACTATCACATTTTCTGTGGAATAAGTTTAGAAGGTAATTATCTAGTCAATTACTGTCGTAGATTCCTGGAATTAAAGAATTAAATGTTTGATTGTTGAAACCCTTACTTCGTGGAATGCACTCATTTCAGATAAAATATAACGTTTTATTTTATCTAACGAATTAAACTTTATTTTCCAAATAAGTAGGTACTTATTAAACTTTTATTGGTTATATATAACCAATAAAATAAACATTTTACATTTCTTGCAAATTCATTAGTACCTGTTAACCTCCATTACTCCGATACTGGCAACCTTATTTAGGGATTAGTAACCCTTACAAGTATTGTATTCTATTCTGCTCCAACCTTTATACTTGGTGATCATACTCAATTTAAAATTGTTTTCCTATATACTTCTGTAAACTTGTTGACAAATATCTGTTTTTTATTGAATCACCCGTATCAACAGTTTAGGGATTTGCATACATAATTTATTGTTTTATTACTCTCTCATACATAAAAATAAACTATAAAAAAGGATACCAAATGAAAGAAAAGCCACTTAAAATATCCTCTGAAAGGAAAAGCCTCTCTCAAAGGAAAATGATTTACTTTACAACGTATGCTGTACCAATTCAATATAACCGCCACAAAATTTAATATATTAATTTCCCTAAAAAAAAAAACAAAATGCATAGTTATCACACAAAATGTTCTAACATGTAAATTGCAGCTGGAAGGTCAGATAACAAAACAAATGATGAAGTTTAAATATCTAGGCATCACATTATCTAGTTACGAAAAGTTCGAAATATCAATAAGTGGAAGATCAAGTAAATCGAGCAAACAGATCCGCAAGTTGCCTGACTGAAACAGTATGGAAAAATAAAAATATCGGAAAACAAGGAAAAGGCAGAATTTGCAAAACAGTCAACAGTCAACAAACAGCAAACATCAGACAGCAAAACAGTCAACAAACAGTCAATCACACCAATAATTACATATGCGGCAGAAACACACACAGATATGACAAAAAAATGTTAGAAACAGTAGAGATGAAAACACAGATAAACGACGTAGATGTAAGGTGGAGAATATCAAGGATTGGGTAAGAAATAGAAGAGTAGAATAAAACGATCTTATAAGCCAAATGACAACCAATAGAGCAGTAAAAATGACAAAAGACGGTTCCTCGATAGGAACACTCGCAGTAGGAAGATCAGGAAAAAAATCAGATAACGTCAACTTACTGAAGGCATATTGAAAAACAGAATGTATACATAAAGAAAGAAGAAGAAAAATAAGTATTTCTATAAGTATTTTAATAGATGTACTTTAGGTTTTCCTCAAAATTTTATTTCTTTTTTCCATTTTCAGGACTCCTTTTCCTTTTTCAATACATTACTTGATTTTTTATGTTACTCTTTGTTTTTTCGATTTAGGGTTGCTTTTTGATTTGATCTCCAGCGCAAGTAACTTATGTTATTGCCTCACTAACTATATCCTTGCCGTCCATTGGTTATATCTTCTTTTCTTGTCATAATTTAAATTCTTGTTTAATGCTGTCGATAATTTGAGCATATTATCTCTAGCTTTGCTTCATATCCTACCCCTTAACAATTATTAAATAATTGAGTTAGTGCGTTTAATTTCGTTTGATTTCGTTTTTTTTTTTCATTTGTTTTTTAATTATTCTCTCAAAGTTTCACTTTTGTAAGGTTTAAATCGAATAGAATACGAGTGTTTTATTTATAAGCGTTATAAGATAAAAAATTAACACAATCATCAAGTAGTCTTAACGTTATATAGATCATGATATTTAAGGTATTGTAAAAAATAATATGCAATACAGCAATAATTCCTACGGGATAACTGATATCTATATCCATAGCTTTTGAAGAAAACTAAGCAAAATGTTTAGTTTCAATTATTATGTAGTGAAAAAATTTCTTAGAATAATATAGCAATGAACAAACGAACAATTTTAGTAACATAATATAAAACCAAAAATTTCGATTTATATCTTAGGTACAAGAGAAGCTTTGTTCGCCATAAACCTCATTACATAAAGGGGTATCAATGTTAACCTGTCATTTTACATGTTACATAGATAATAATAAAGCATTTATTAAGGTCACACAACATGACCAAATTTAAGTAACCAACAAAGAAAATGAATTTCCTGAAAAAAATTAGATTGAATGAACTACTGTGTGCTATAGACGACGCCGACGTCTTGAAACGAGGTAATAAAACAAAAATGAATCAATAATATAATATTTTCAGATCGCAGAATGATTAAAGAATTTATAAACAAAGTATGATTATGCAACTTACCGGATAAAGGCTTAAATATTACCATATAAAGGTTTCCTAAAAATAAATTAGGTTTGGGACCGGGAAAGTCTCTTAACGATCTCTGTCTGACATATGCTAATGTACAAAAACATAATAATGAAATAAAAGCAAATATCGCAAACGCTAATACAATCATTTTCGACTGGCTTATTACACGAACAAAACCACTTTGATAGATATTGCAGATTTTTAATTATTTATATGTTCAAAGTTAATTATATAGGGTCATCGCCGATAACGAATATAGAATATTATTCTGAGTGCCAATATTTTTTACCTGACGCTTTTGCTAAAAATACGCAGCTTTAACGAATGTAGCAGGTGTTAACCGAATACAAACGTTGGAGGTACAAAAAAAGAGATAAACAATGAATTAAATAATAAATAATTTTATTACAAAACTGATATTGTGGAATAGAAACGTCAGGAGCGAGTTAGAGTACAATGACTTATACCACCATCCAGTAAAATCTACCACGTGGATTCCACACGGGACTACCGCTCGATCATTCTGGACTGAATTGCGACGTATTACGACTGCAAGATCAGTAATTATAAAATTTTACAAACACCATGTAAAAATCAATATTTTTTCGTCTGATTTATAGTTTAGTCTAATTTATAATTTAGTCCGATTTGATTTATTGTTGGTGTTACTAAAATCTTTGTAAGTCGAAAATAAAAGTTGTGAATTAGGAAGAATAAATTTTGAAAGAATTTTTATAAAATCAGACTCCTCTGAGTCCTTAGATTAAACTAGAGCTAGATTAAGAAGATAAATTAAACAAAGATTTGAATGGATTAACAAAAAGATTAAAATAATTTAAAAATATCTCCTCTGAGTCCTTAGATTGTCTTTAGAGTCAGATCCAGAAACTTCAGTATTTAAAGACAAATTTGAATAGCTTAATATACTATATTAATAAACATAGAGATTAATAGGTAGAAAATAAGTAGATTAAGATTGATATATTTATATATTCACTATTGGAAATTACTATACTGATTTTAATAATGACTATATTATATTATATTGAAATTTTTAAAATATTGCAGTGCCCGAATTTGACGTTAAAAATACATTCTTCCAAAGTTTGACGGAAATCCAAATGAATTACATGAATTTATTAAAGTTTCTACAATACTTCTAAACCATTATTATATAGACTTAATGCAGCTAACATACAAAACAAATTTTTGTTTCATGGTATTATCAGTAAATTGACAGGTAGAGCCAAAGAAGTTATATCTGTATATAAATGCGAAAGTTGGGACGAAATAAAAACGCAATAAATCAACATTTTGGAGACCAGAGAGATGAAAATTCGCTTACCAGGGACCTAGTCAATTTAAAACAAGGCTCGACAGAATCTATTATGCATTTTTAAAAAAAAATTATGGATGAAATGAGGTTGAATGCTCGAATAAATGAACTTTGAAAATAAGGCTATTATCGAGCACAAGTTAATGAAATCTAGCCCAAGTACTTTCGCTTAAAATAGCATCTTCAGGGGCATTTCGTCAAAATAAGAACTATCCGGCAAGCGTAGGATGTGGAAACCTTAAAATTAACATAAATTGTACAAAACACTACACTAAAACTCAATTTTAAACTGTTTGTCCTCGTTTTAGTGTAGTGTTTTGTACAATTTATGTTAATTTTAAGGTTTCCACATCCTACGCTTGCCGGATAGTTCTTATTTTGACGAAATGCCCCTGAAGATGCTATTTTAAGCGAAAGTACTTGGGCTAGATTTAATTAACTTGTGCTCGATAATAGCCTTATTTTCAAAGTTTAAAAAATTATGGGACTTTTAAGCTGTATTAATAATTACCTAGAATTACATACCATAAAAGCCGATATTAAAAGGAACAAACAATAATTTTTCCGTCAACAAGCTCTTAAAACATTCTTAGCAGGCCTACGAGAAAAAATGGGCTCTGTTATCAGTTCGATGAGACCAGGAAGTTTAGCCACAGCAATTCAATACGTACAGGAAGAAAATAATGTTCGATACCTTCAAAAAAATCAAAGAAGTCAACCTTCAACATCAGGAAGAAGCGAAAACTATCAAGAACGCCTACCTCAGAGACAACAAATGCCTGTACCTATCCAGAAACCATTGTATCAACAGCCAAATTTTGCGCCTCAGCAATGGTAGCAATCAATAAGACAATTCTATCCGCAAAATCAGTTTTAGCAACCAGATTGACAACAAAACTTCAACCAATTAAGACAAAAGTCAAACCCTCCAACATTCAGGACCCAGAAGCAGTCAAATGTATGGGCACCCAAACTTGGATAGTCAAAGCAGCCTAGACCAATTTCTATGAGTGGAACCACAACCAAATGCCGTCAAAATTTTACACCAAATTACCGAGCTCAGCCAAAATTCACCGTAGAAGAACTTTACAATATACAAAGCCACGGAGATGAGCAAGAAGAGAATTTCAACTACAATGATTACTACGAACCTGAATACGACAATTTTCTACAAGATGCATACGAAAATAAACCAACCGAATACGAAGAAAACGTAAATTTTTGAGAGGACCCACCAGAAGCAATCAGAACGTAATTGAACTTCATTCATTTCCCGACAAGAAGAAATCGAAATTTCTATGCCTTCTTTACGACTTTTAATCGATACAGGATCCACAAAGTCATTTCTTCATCCCGAAAGAGCTTCTTCATATTTTCCAAGTTACATAAACTATGAACCCTTTATATTGTTCTGGAGCTATTTTCTTGTGGCATTGTAAATTAATTACTATTAAACTGGGAATAAGCCACAATTAAAGATAAAAATACGTTTATTGACGTTTCAATTTCCACTTCGGAAATCGTTCTCGATTTCCGAAGTGGAAATTGAAACGTCAATAAACGTATTTTTATCTTTAATTGGGGCTTATTCCCAGTTTAATAGTAATTCATTTATGAACACTTTGTCGTCACATCAATTTTTCAAAATTATTCCCAAAAATATTGTGCCGAAATTTCCTCATTTTCAGAATTCAATTTTGACAGCAAAATGAAATTTTATCTCTTTAAGTTTCACAAAACTTTTGATGTTCTTATTGGCCTCGACAATCTCAAACTCTTCGAAGCCCAATTAAACTTTCCCAAGTCGCTTCTAGTTACAAATTATTCTACAATCCCATTAAATATTACAAAACAAATAAAGCACAATTTTATTCTATTCATTTGGAACCAAATTCTGTTAGCCAAGTCAAAATTCCTGTCAAAGAAGAAACAGGAACCATCATTATTTCAATCGAAAAAGTGCAAGGCGTCATAATACGAGAAGCCCTTACTAACGCCGAGAACCACCTCGCCTGGACCGAAATTACCAACTTCACGTCAGATCCCATTCATCTTTCTCTTACAGAACCACTCGAAAGTAAGAAAATAGACATTCCATATATATTCCATAGATTCCATATTCCAAGATTTCCATATATATTCCATGGAAACAACCACCGGACCAGACCAAAGACAAGATATCAACGACTTAATTAAAACCGAATATTTTATCTAAGAAGAAGAGGAACATATGCCGAAAATTCTCCGATATATTTCACCAATCAGACACTCCTCTCAGCTTTACTAACGAAGTTAAATATCACGTCAGAACCAAGGATGAAGAGCCTGTATATACGAACTCGTACCGGTATCCATATGTACACAAAGAAGAAGTAGAGAAACAAATCTCTTCAATGTTAGAGCAAGGGATAATTCGTCAATTGCCATGGTCTTTGCCCATTGGGTCGTGGCAAAGAAACCAGATTCATCCGGTAAAATAAAGTGGAGGACAGTGGTAGATTATAGAATGGTCAACGGGAAGACAATTGACGACTGATACAGAATTCCTCACATTAGCGATATTTTGGATAAATTGGGAAGATGTCAATATTTTACGAACCTCAACTTAGCGAGCGGATTTCACCAAATCGAGATGGCTGAAAAAGATCAGCATTGAATGTGGAAAATGAACACTACGAATATTTAAGAATGCCATTTGGACTTAAGAACGCTCTGTCCACGTTCAGACGTATGCTGGACAATGTAGTGAAGGGACTTTAAGGAGAAATATGCCTCGTCTATATAATGACGTAATAGTATATTCATCATCACTACAGGAACACATAGTAAATATCCCTGAACCCTAATTATGGCTGCAGATTGGTGTTGAACGAGGAACAAGAACAAAATTTGAAAGAGTATTTGGAAACCTGTAACAAAATAAAGTATGGGCTAACTACCTTAGATGTTCGTAAACTGGCTTGTGAAGTTTCTGTTGTAAATAAACTCAAAATGTCCGAATCATGGAATCCAACAAAAATGGCGGGTGAAGTTTGGCTACAAGGTTTTATACAACGCTGCAAAACTTTAAGCATAAGACAACCAGAGGCTTGTAGCTTATCAAGACTGACTTCTTTTTATAGACACAATGTAGTAATTTTCTTCGAAAAACTCCGTAATATATTGAATAAAAATCCTTCACTTTTGCAAGGATCGAGAACTTTTAATTTAGATGAAACCCGGCTCAACACTCTTCAGAACCCAGAAGAAAAGAGTGTTGCAACAAAGGGTGTGAAGCAAGTAAACTATTGTACGAGTGGTGAAAGAGGTGAGCTGGTTAAAATGTGTGTCACTGTTTCTGCTACTGGAACTTTCCGGCATCAGTCCTAGTATTTTCTAGGAAATTTTTTAAGCCGCATATGTTACAAGGTACTCCTCCAGATACATTACGGTTAGCAGCATAAGGCGACTGTATGGATTCTGAATTATTTGTCAAGGTATTGGAACATTTAAAAAAAAAACAATTTTTAAAAGTGAAACTGGAACAAACCATGAAGTGGAGATATCCAGGAGTGGCTAGTATACCTGTTGAATACAAAGCACGTGGTGTTCGTGTGTATTAAGGTATAAAAAAAGGCGCTTATTAAAAGCTTAAAATTTTTTATTATAAAGAAGATCTTTTCGGAATTGTATCATTCCATCATCAGTTTAATAAAAAAGGTTGTTAAAAAACATTGTGTGGCCACATAAAAAACATTCGATGGACATCTGGATTTAAAAAATAATAATCTTCATGTTATTTATTCAGGTAAATGCAATAGACTCTTGACTTGTGTAATATAATTCAGTTAGCCCTAGACTCCAACACAGATCAGAGGTAATGTAAGTCAATAAAACCTCACCAACTACAGGGGGTCATATAAGATGCCCCCAGTTTCATTTTTTTATATTACACAAGTCAAGAGTCTATTACATTTACCTGAATAAATAACATGAAGATTATTATTTTTTAAATCCAGATGTCCATCGAATGTTTTTTATGTGGCCACACAATGTTTTTTAACAACCTTTTTTATTAAACTGATGATGGAATGATACAATTCCGAAAAGATCTTCTTTATAATAAAAAATTTTAAGCTTTTAATAAGCGCCTTTTTTTATACCTTAATACACACGAACACCACGTGCACACAAAAAAAAAACAAATAGTTCAATAAGTAATCTTTCTCTATTTATTTAGGATAATGCAAAGTGTCATATATTTTCAAAAATAATTAACAGGGCTAGAGAGGCTGGACAGTTTTTGGTCCGTTTAAATTACATTATAACGGAGAATGTGACAATTGTATTCTAAACGATCCGGGTATTTCTTTAACAATTTACAATATAGCCGAGTGTACTCGCCTTGCATTTTTGAATGCTTTTACCCCCAACAATATAGTTAAAGGATTTAAGAGATCGGGGATTGATCCATTTAACCCTCATATATTTGAAGATGCTGATTTTCTGTCAGCAAGCGTAACTGACAGACTGTTAGATACTGATAAGAGCACAGATATATCGAATGCACCAGGTACAGGTCACGTTAATGCTGCTGTAATAAAAGCTGTTTTAATATTATATGTTGATATTGGGATACTTTAGTATATTATATTAAAACGGAATTTATCGATTATATATTGATGTTAAGACACAAAATCGACAAGCTGAAGTAACTGAAGTTGCTCAAGTAACACCGCTAAAAGATGGCATTTTAAGCCCTGAAATTTTACGAAGATTTTCTAAAGCAAGATCAAAGAAGACTGCCAGGATTAAAAGAAATTAAAAAGAGCGCAGTGTTAACAGATACCCCTGAGAAATTACGTATTGAAAAAAAAAACAAAAGAAGGCAACGAGCCAAGAAACTAAAACCCACATAAATTAATTCAAATCGTTAGAAAAGGGAAAAAACGTGAAGATACCATCGAAAAGCAGAAATATTTCATGGGAAAGTGAAATAAGTCAAATTGAAGACTCAAATATGGAAAAAGAGTTCAAGAGAATTCCTTAGAGATGAAAATGTATAAAGAAAATTTTATGCTGGATCAATATTCAAATATGCTAATAACAGAAGGACATAAGAAAAAAGGTTCCCAGATAGAATACACTATTTTAGAAAATTTACAGGTAACAATTTAGCTATAATACCCCGTATTATTGCACATTTTTTTATTTTTATTTTAATTACAGAAGTAAAAAAGTAGGATAAAGAGTTTAAAGTGTTGTTTTTGAGGAAAGGCAATAAAATAGGTAATGCTTTGGTTTTTTAAGAAAGCCAGATGTGATATTTGTGCTCCCAGTTATCCATAGCCAGCCTCCACCAAGCAATAATGCAACATTTTTAAATTTGATATAAAATTTTTGGAACTCGATGTTCGATAAGGAAACTGAAATACCCATGTTTCACTGTGTACTGTATACTGTCTCATTATGCCTGTCATAAGTGAGCCATCAGGCAAAACCCAACAAAAGCATATCGCACCCTCAGTGCAAGGCTGAAGTAAGAATAACTAAAGCAGATAAAAAAAAGTATGGGAAGAATACTTGCGGAAACTTTTCCATGACCTTAGAACAGTACAAAAACCCACCGTTGAAGAAAATTCAGGTCCCGAAATCCTACCAGAAGAAATAACGGCAGCTGTCAGACAAATGAAGGATGGAAAGACACCGGGACTTGATGAAATTCCTGCAGAACTGCTGAATTTATTAGATACAGAACAAATAAAAATAATAACTGATATATGATGTGTATTTAATATTGTAAGTTTCTGTGTTACTTGGAAACGTTGCGTTGGGCTGTCAACGGAGACAGTTGACAAGTAACCAAGGAAATGGGAGCAAGCTTTTCTCATCTCTGTAATGTATATTTGCTAATAAAGTACCCTAAGTACAATATAGTATTTATCACGGGCTCAAACATAACATTTTGGCGACGAGATAAAAAAAAAGTTCCTATTTACGATAGGATTTATACAGAGAGGTGGTTCATATTAGTTTTTGCAGCCAGCAACATGGCGTTGATACGTAATATTGAAGCTTTTACCGGTGTTCCAGAAGAAATTAAAATCTACATAGAAAGATTAGAACATTTGTTCACTGTTAATAAGGTTGAAGAAAATGTGAAGGTTTCAATGTTAATCACACTAGGAGGTACGAGTCTTTTTCATGTGTTTAAAAACTTAGTGGCCCCGAAAAAACCAACGGACTTTACGTTCCAAGAAGTGAAAGGGAAATTGATTAAACATTTTTCTCCACCTGTGTCCGAAATCTACGAACGTTTTGTTTTCAATCGGTGTGAACAAAAAGCTGATCAATCTATCTCTGATTACAGTGTAGAGTTAAGGAAGTTAGCAAATTCTTGTAATTTTGGATAGTTTCTAAAAGAGGCCCTAAGAAATAGGTTTGTTTGTGGGAATAGAGACGAAGGAACACAAAAGAAGTTGTTTTGTGAGCTAGATTAAACATTTCAGAGTGCTTGTCAGTTAGCTTTGGCCTCAGAAGTAGCACAGAAACAAGTTAAGTTGTTATCTGAGGGAGGTAATATAAATGCATTAAACAGAGGCAAGCATAAAAATCCAAGGTTTAGATCAACTCCCAGTGCAGATCAAAGTTGTAAAAATTGTGGGAGAAATCATTATAGAGGTAAATGTCCAGCTGAAAAATGGAGATGTTTTAATTGTGCAAAGTTGGGCCATGTCAAGAATTTGTGTCCAGATATTCGACCACAATCTATAAATGTAGTACAAGAAGAAGAGTATAACGTTAAGAGTGTTGAGAAGGTAAATAATGACATATTTAATCTTCATACAGTGAGTGATGTGTCAAATTCTGCATATCATGTAACCCTAAAGATAAACAATATTAATTTAACCTTTGAGGTAGATACTGGTGCATGTAGAACAGTAATATCTGCATCAAAATTTAAAGATGTACTAAATCTAGCTTTAGCACCTGTAAATTACAAACTTACTGCTGTTTCAGGTCAACCTATTAAAGCTGTAGGTGAATGTATAGTGAATGTACATTATGGGAGTAAAACATGTGAGTTGCCATTGGCAGTTATAGAGTCAGGTAAGGAATTCACACCACTGCTTGGAAGGGATTGGCTCAATATCTTCTTTCCTGATTGGAAAGCTATATTTTGTATAGATGGGCAAATCAGCCATATAAATGAACGAGATTACCTAATGAAGTCTATTAAAAATAAATATAAATAATCATTTGATCGCAATATGTGTAGTCCAATCAAACATTTTGAAGTAAAATTTAATGTAAAAGATAATGTGACTCCTATTTTTAAAAAGGCATACTCAATGCCATATACTATTAAGCCATTAGTTGAAAGAAAATTAGATCAGATGGTTCAAGTTGGTATTTTAAAACCTGTCAAACATAGTGAATGGGCTTCACCCATTGTAGTTGTAGCTAAGAAAAACACTGAAGATATTAGAATTTGCACTGATTTTCAAGTTACGGTAAATAAAGTTTTAAGTGTAGAGCAATACCCGTAACCACTACCTGAGGATATTTTTGCAAGTTTAGCTGGAGGTAAAACATTTTGTTGTATAGATTTATCAGGTGCTTATCAACAACTTAAAGTAAATGAGGCCTTCCAAAAATATTTAACTATAAATACACATATTGGCTTATTTAGGTTTACTAGGTTAACATATGGTATAGCAAGTGCACCAGCAATTTTTCAATCGGTAATGGATCAGATCTTGGCAGGTATACCAAATGTTCATTGCTATTTAGATGATATCCTTATTTCGGGTACTTCAATAGAACATGTCAGTAGATTACTGGAAATAGTTTTTAACAGATTAAGTAGTTATAATATCAAAGTAAATGCTTAGAAATGTTCATTTTTTAAAGATCAGGTTAAATATCTTGGTCACCGTCTAGACAAAGATCGTATTCATCCTACTAGTGATAAATTAAGAGCCATTAAAGAGGCACCTGAACCTAAAGATATAACACAACTCCGATCTTACTTAGGAATAATTAATTACTATAGTAAATTTATCCCTATGTTATCAGTCCGCTTAAAACCCTTCTATAAATTATTGGAAAAGAATTTAAAATTTAATTTAAATGCAGAATGTAGAGCTGCTTTTTCCTTAAGTAAGGAGTTAATTGAGGCAAATTAAGTTCTGGCACATTACGATCCTAGTAAGCAAATTGTGGTTTCATGTGATGCTAGTTCGTATGGAGTGGGAAGTGTTCTTAGTCGTCGGTACTCTGATGGCAGAGAAAAGCCTATACATTTTGTATCTGGAACTCTTAATAAGGCTGAGCAGAATTATTCCCAAATTGAACGTGAAGCTCTAGCCATTATATTTTGTATTAAAAAGTTTTATAAATATTTATATGGTAGACAGTTTATTTTAGTGTCAGATCATAAACAACTTAAAGTAATCTTTAATCCAGATCGTAATATTTCAGTTATGTCGGTATCTAGAATAATACGCTGGAATGTTATACTATCAGCCTGTGATTATAAAGTAGAGTATCGAAAAGGGTCACAAATTTATTAAGCATATATGTTATCAAGGTTACCACTAAGTGATCCTACGGAGGTTGATGGTTACATAAATTCGTTTAATTTAACAGAGGAACTACCCCCTCACCTTTGAGGATGCGGCTAAAGTAACAAAGACATATACGGTTTTAGTTAAGGTATTAGATTTTGTAAAGACAGGATGGCCTAGTAAAATTACTGATCCAGTTATGAAGCCATATTTTTTAATAAAACACCATGAGATGTCTGTGGAAGAAAACTGTCTACTTGTGGGATCAAAAGTAATAGTCCCTACTGTTTTGAGAAATAAAGTTCTAGAATTAATTCATAAAAGCCATAATGGTATGGTAAGATCCAAAATGCTTGCTAGGTCAATAGTTTGGTGGCCAAGTCTACAACAAGATAATGAGCAAATGATCTCCAATTGTCAAATATGTCAATTATCACAAAACAATAGTAAAAAATCTTTAATGCCCTGGTCTAGAACTGCTAATGTTTTTGAATGTGTCATATTAATTTCTTTTTTTTTTAATATTGTCTCTTATCTGTTATTAGTGAACAGTAAATCTATATAGAAAAATTAAAACTAACATTTTCTATAATTGGTCTACCAGACATCATTGTTAGTGACAATGGCCCACCATTTAATTCTAACTGTTTTTAGAAATTTTGTGAAATAAATGGTATCAAGGTAGTAAAGTCTCCTCCATATCACCCCCAGTCCAATGGTACTGCTGAGAGACACGTACAAACAGTAAAGGTTGCTTTCAAGAAATTTCTTTTAGAAAAGTCAACATTAACAGTAGAACAAAGGTTAGTCAACTTTCTTTTTACCTGTAGAAATACTCCCTGTGCAAGTACAGGTGTAAGTCCTAATGAGTATATTTTTAAAGTTAAACCAAAAGCAGTCATTGATTTGATCAAACCTAAAAAGGGTAATTATTGTAGTTATAATAAATCATCAGATTTCAAACAAATTGAATGTTTTTTAGTAGGGGAGAAATTATTAGTAGGTAGACTAGGTCCTTATATAACAGATAAGTGGCAGGAGGGTAGTATAATAAAACGTGTAAGTCCAGTGACATATTTGGTTCAAGTAAATGATAGAGTTTTGTACAAACATGTAAACAGTATTCGGAAATTTTCAACTAGTGCGAACATAGAACAATCAAATACTTCACTGACTACAAACCATGGGTTAAGACCTGCAGTAGTTCAGGAAAATTGTAATTCCGAAATTGTCGACCCTCCAAGTCACCAAATGACTTCTGCTAAAATTAAGGAAACTAGTCCTAATTCAGAAGGGGTCTACAGTTTGGAAGTCCTGTTAAAACAACAGATCATTCAATACCTTTAGAAACTATTAATCCAACAGGTATTGAATTGAGACGTAGTAATCGTGTACGTCATCAATCACAGAGGCTGGACTTGTAAACTTTTGATTATACGTAAGGAGGGAAATGATGTGTATTTAATATTGTAAATTTCTGTTACTTGGCAACGTTGCGTTGGGCTGTCAACGGGGACAGTTGACAAGTAACCAAGGAAATGAAAGCAAGCTTTTCTCATCTCTGTAATGTATATTTGCTAATAAAGTAACCTAAGTACAATATAATATTTATCACGGGCTCAAACATAACAATATATTTAATGAAATATACAAGGCAGGAAAAATACCAGTAGAGTGGCTCAAATCGTAGTTCGTACCATTGCCCAAAAAACCAGGAGCAAAAGTTTGTGAAGATTATAGGACAATAAGCCTAATGAGCCATCTGCTGAAGCTGTTTTTAAAGGTCATATACAAAAGAATTTACCGGAAATGCGAGGAACAAATTGCGCCCAATCAGTTTGGATTTATGAACGCCGTTGGTACGAGGGAAGCTTTATTTAGCGTGCAGATCTTGTTTCAGAAATGTAGAGATGTCAGATGTAAAGTTTTTACATGCCTGATTGACTAAAAGAAGGCTTTCGATAGAGTCAGGCATGAACAAATGATGGAAGTGTTGAAAAGAACAGGGATTGATGGAAGAGACTTAAAAATTATAGCTAATCTGTATTGGAATCAATCAGCGGTACACCGAATAGATGGAGAATATACAGATGAGGTGAAAATCTTAAGGGGAGTGAGACAGGGGTGCATAATTTCACCACTGATATTCAATCTGTACTCGAAGCACATTTTTGAAGAAGCCCTAAAAGATATTAATGAAGGCATCTCAATAGCCTCATAAAGGAAGGCATCTCTCATAAATGGAGTAAAGCTAAATAACCTGCGGTATGCAGATGATACTTTAGTGTTTTGCAATACCATAGAAGGGCTGCAAAACTTAATGAAGAGAATAACGGAAACAAGTAGAACATATGGACTGGATATAAACACCAGCAAAACCAAGCTAATGATCATCAGCAAGAAAAACGTAACTGGAGCAAATCTGAATGTGAACCAAATGAGACTTGAACGTGTCTCACAATACAATTACTTGGAAACTATAACGTTAACGTTCGGAACGGACAGGCACCCTAAGAAGAAGATGATTTTGCACGCTTTTCAGCCTATATTACATTAACCAAAAATAGAAACTTAAGTAAAATAACATTAACGCTAAAAAAAA
Organism: Diabrotica balteata; assembly: GCA_918026665.1. Taxonomy (NCBI): domain Eukaryota; kingdom Metazoa; phylum Arthropoda; class Insecta; order Coleoptera; family Chrysomelidae; genus Diabrotica; species Diabrotica balteata. Next base: position 129,389,705 of record OU898276.1, read on the forward strand.
TAGGAATTTTAAAGTTACAACACTTTTGCCCGGAGAAAATTGATAATCACTACACATTTAATATTAGAATTTTAAAGTTACAACACTTTTGCATGGAGAAAATTATAAAAAGTGTAGACATATTTTCTGTTACTTGTTGTTTTTCCGCGCTGCTGCAGATAAGATAAAGATTGCCATGATGATCGCCAATATTCGTAACTGATAGGCACATCAAGAAGAAGAAGAATACTGCATTAAAAAAAAAACTAAAAAATTCTTCGCAGCGAGGATTTGAACTCTAGCCCTTTCGATACTGTTGCTGTACAAAGTACGGTTTTCATTTGCAACTTCCATGAGCGGGCGCCGTACTATTACGCAAATAAATTTTTATCGTTCAGATTGTCCCGTACATTTATAGCGCCGTACTTTTTTTATTAATACCGTTTTCGGAAGTTTGTTTTGTAATAAGGAAAAGAAAAGCAATGCAAGTGCAAAATTTTCCCGCCACAGTATACCGCAACCGATATTGTAGCTAACGGCACAAAGGGCTAGTCATTCGCGGGAAAAGCAAAACAAGTAAATAGAAGTAAAGATGGTTTTAGTGCCGTCAATCCAAAACAGTCTGCAGTGTTTGTCAAAAGAAAATTGTGCTTTTTAATCATAATTACTATATCGCCATCTATTAAAGTAATTTTTACTTGAAAGCATTCTAAATACATTCCTACCCATCGAGTTAGATTCTAACTCGATGTTCCTACTGCAAGGCCATAAACAGAAATCTGCATTATTGTCCTAGTTTTGTCACTATGGTCGTTGCAAATAGTCGTTCATATTTATCATCATTTTGTGTGTTCACAATTTAGTCAATTGAGAGGTAAGCATACCATCAGTTTTGTATAAAATAATTTATATGAAATAGTGATTGTTTTTAAAAAAATGAGCCGTAAGTCTATTTGTTTTCGTAATAGACGCTTTAAAATCACAAAATGCATAATATGTAATAATGGCTATGTCATTACCGATTGTATAAGATTGACGCAATTGTTAAGAAGTCCATAGTTCCGAAAAACCTCACATCTGCCAGAATTAACGGTCTTCCCAAATCCATAAAGACAACGAACCTCTTCGTTCCATTGTGACCAACCGATTAACTCCTCCTACCAACCAAACTCGCAAAGTAATGTCGAATCAGTTTAAGACCTATTACTGGCGTACCTCTTCTTAAGTTCGAAATTTCCACACAATTTACACCTTAATCTCCTCCTCACGGTCGATCCCCCCAGACATTCTCCGTCAGTTCGGATGTATCATATCTATTAACCAATATCCCCATACATGACTCTCTAGTTGTTCTGCGAGATCACTTGACCAATGATAACAAGTCTTTGTTTTTGGCAGATCTTGCGTAAAAATGCCTCCTTTCAACAATTTTTCTTTAGAGGCAATTTCCTAACAAACAAATATCTGAAACACCAATGGTTCTTCCCCTTTCCCCTGCGTTGCTGACATTTTCATGGAAGCCTTAGATTCTTTAGCCCTAGAATCTTACCCTTAAAACCGAAAGTCTGGTCCGCTACCGTTGATGAACATTTATCATCTGCCCCCATGTCATCATACCCTTTCCTCCCCTTCCTAGATCATCTTAACTCACAACATCCGAGTATAAAATTCACAATGGAAAGTAGAAAATAATCGGATCCCTTCCCTTTCTCGATGTGTTACGTCACTCCAGCCCAATGGCCGTTTGGGTCACTCTGTTATAGAAAAAAGACGGTAACGAATCGTTACCTACATGCTTCATCACACACCCATCCTGCCCAAAAGAATTCTGTGATCACACTCTCATCGTCAGGCCATTTCAGATTTCTGAACCGTGACAACCTTAAGAGAAGAACTTGGCCATCTGCAAAAAACTCCTGTGATGCCAACGGTCTACTCCAAAGTCACAATTCAAAATATAACACACGCCCACCGACATCTCCTCCCCCTTAACACCCTATGACGAACAAATTCAGATCTTCGGGTATTACTCCTGTGGCTTTCTTCCGTATATTCGAAGTGTCACTGATAGGAATTGCAAAAATTCTTCGTCAAAGAAGGTATCATGACTACTTTCGTGACCACCCAACGAAAATCTAACAATATCACACCCTCCTCTTAAAGGACCCCTTAACCGCCCCTATCTTCCTGTGTGTCTATTCGATTCCTTGTTCATGTGGACATGCGTAATATTGGCGAAACTGGTCGTTCCGTCAAAACTCGGATCAAGAGCATCAAAGATGCATTCGACCAAGGTCTTTTCTTCTCCCATTCTGCATTGCAGAACACTGCAACGAAACCGTCATTCCATATTGTTTCGAAAAAACCCATATTATTTCTAATAGCCCCTTCTTTATTCCAGGAAAATCCGCGAATCTCTAGAGATACACGAAAAAAACCACATAAAATATTCAATCGATAGTAAAGGAACTTACTTTGTCTCCCATCTGCAATCTCGTCTAGAGCCGCCGTCCGGTCCCACCAGCTACCACTATTCAGCCACATTATTGGCCAGCCGTGCTTCTTGACGCTCGCGCCACGTAGTGTGCCGAAACGTCCCAACAAGACAGTTCTCCGCGCTATAAATAGAGTTCGGTAGCGGAGTAATCGACGGAATCACTCCCCTCCTCCGACGCGTTAGTGTTCTAGAGCTGTTGGACGTGAATCCTGGTCCTGGCATTATGTTTTCACCTCTGGCGCTTGAGTAGTTGAGTTACAGTGACCAAAATGCTCATCCTTGGTAGTTAGTATTCGCCTCTGTTGCGTTGAGTAACTGATTACCATTGCTAACTACCCATCTTCCTGTCCTTATTTGTTTTCCTTTTTCTTTGGTTCTCCTGAAAGAAGCTACACATACAATTGGTAGCGAAACGTCGAGATGAACCCACTTTTGGGTTAACTCACAAATGACACGGGTCCAAACCCAGGAAGACGAATAAACTATAATTCTGACTCTGGCCCGTGGAAGCCTAACGATTTTCATTTTAATTTTTATTGTTTAAAGCTTTTTTTCTATTTTTTAGATTTTAAATTCATGAGTCGGTACCAGCTGAAAACCGATAGAAAGTTAATTTTTACTGAAGAAAACTTATGAGAAATACAGCAAGAATTAGAAGCAGGATGTAGTAAAAGAAGTGTATCTAATGATATGGAAATAAATGAGGCCACATTAAAAAAAAGATTAAAGTGTGGAAATGTACCAAAATCATTGGGACGATTTTAAAGCGATATTCCAAGCGACCTAGAAGTCGAATTAGTACAACAGATACGAGAATTAGATCAGATGTTTTATGAAATAAAAAAAAAATGCAAATAGCAGCCTATAAATTTGCTGAATCTAATAATCTTTCCCACCGTTTTAATAGAAATCTACAAATGGCTGGTAAGAGGATTCTGTCAGCGAAACAAAATTGCGCTTTGACAGCCAGAAAAATATTCGATGACCCAAATTATGGGTTTTAATGAAAATGAAGTAACAAGATTTTACGATAATCTTACAAATCTTTATAAACTAAGGCACTACTCTGCAAGTTTAATATATAACATGGATGAATCGGATCTATCAACCGTGCCTAATAAGTTACCCAAAACGTTACCGAGCAAGGGAAAGAAACTTGTAGGGAAGGTAGCTAGTACAGATCGTGGAAAACTTGTAACGGCTGTATGTTGCATGAACTTTACAGGTAACTATATTCCTCCAGCACTCATATTTCCCACAAAAAGAATGAAGGAAGAACTGTTTTTAAATGCACCATGTAAAACACTGAAATTATTTTTTGAATCACGGATCTTTTTTGTAAGTGGTAAATCAACTTTAATAAGTTTGTTAAACCCAGTGCTGAAAACAAAGTTTTTTTAATTTTCGATAATCACATCTCTCATCGTGTCCTGCAAGCTATAAAATATTGCCGAGGTAATCACATTGATCTTTTATCTTTACCGCCTCATTTAAGCCATAAACTACAGCCACTGGATATTGGTTTTTCAGACCTTTAAAAAACCCTACATCAGAGAATGTGACAAATGGATGGTAAGTAATCCAGGTAAAGTAATTACACAATTTCAAGTCGCTGGATTTTTTAGTACTGCTTATGGTTATGTAGTAAATATTCAGAAGGCCGAAAATTCTTTTAAAGCATCGGGAATATATCCGTTTAACCATGATCAGTTTCATGGCATGGATTTTGCCCCCTCCTATGTTACTGACGGACCTTTGGACAATTCAGTCAGCGCAGTAGTAGATAATACTTCAAATGGAGTCCGTGTAGAAAAAGAAAATAATGCCTGAGAATGAAGATCTAATCTCTTTTGACATTACACCGCCTCTCGATGTGGCCAATCTTGATATCAAATGCGAAGACGGTGTATTAATGCAATCACAAGCTAGCACTAATAGCTTAAATATGTCAATGTCAGCGGCAGAGATTTTACCATTACCCAAAATTAAAGAAAAGCCTAATCGACGCAAAACAAAATCTCAAAAGTCCAAAATACTTACTTAAAAAACCAAAGAAGTAGAACAAAAAGAAGACGGAACGAATAAAAAGAAAATTAGTACCTAATTGTAGTAAATCATTGTGCAAAGTTCAAAAAGAGAATAAAGAAAAATGATCCTGATGTAACGTGCCCAGGATGTAATGAATTATATTCAAATTCTGTTGAAAACTGGATCATGTGCGTTCAATGCAAGAATTGGTGGTACGAATCTTTTAAGACTTACGTAACAGGAGACTTCGTGTGTTTTAACTGTAAGGAGTAGCAATGGATTTAAAGATGAAATAAAAATGAGTTCTAAAACATACTTTTCATATTTCTATTTTTATGTATTTGCGTTGCCTTTATTTTAGAAAAAAAGTTTGGTTTTTGGAATGTCTATATATTTTTGTGCACTTCAGTAATGTGAGTACTCATAAACATATAATATATGCGTACTCCTATGCAAATTTGTGTATAAGAGTACGAACTAGCAGCTTCGCAAACAAAATTAAATAATTCTTATTTGAATACAAACATGTTTTAAAACTATTCTTAAACATCTTTTTAAATAGTTGGTTAACAATGTCAGGAATGATAAAAAGTCCATTTTCGTAAAAATAAAACAATGCCGTACTTTTAATATTAAGTGTGTACTCTTATACGCATTTACCCTGTTTCAAAATTTATGTTAGTCAAATAATGGATCCATTCATACTTAAGTTTGTTACAAAAAAGTTGTAAAAAAACAAAATGACGTTGCTCGATAATACATTAGAACAAATATAATATAATAATTTATATAGTCATATATATATATATAATATATAGTTGTTATGATATGTAACAATCAAGAAAATATCGTTTGCTTAAAATATTTCAAAGTCAAAAACATTGAAAATATTCAGATAAATCAAACAAAAAACTACAAACATTTCGAAGAATGAAAGTTCTTTTTAATTTAGGATTACCTGTATTTAACAAAACGTAAGATATGCATAAATTATTTTCTTTGTTAAAATATATTTGTATGAACGTGAAAAAGCTTAAATAAATAAAAGACAATTGAACCGGTTTTCCAATACATTATGGCAGCGATTGGGACACTAGAATAATTATTAAAAGATACGGATTTTGTTAATTTTTAAGAATTGTAGAAAAATATTATTTGTAAATAATTTTTAGGAAATTTTATAATTATAGGTAAAAAGTTTTTGTTATCGAAAATGAAAAAAATGGGAATGGTGACGAGCTTTGATTTGGCGGAGATTGAAAAAAGGTGGGATTGGTATGTAGGATTGAAAGTTTTAGCTAGATTTAGAGAGAGAAAAGAGAATCAGTTTGGTTTCCAAGGGTGCAAGGCGAACGGCGTTGTTCTCGGGTAGTTTCCCCAGAAGTAGGAGGAAAGCGTACAGTGAAAGTTTGTGAGTTTTCTGTATTAGTTTAGTCTGACAGAAGGCTGATCCAGTTAAATATGGTAATCATATTTTTTTATCTTCTACTTATATTCAAGAGTCACTGTTTTTCAGCCAACGAGAGGATTCATTTTATCGTAAAAGGAAAAGATATTCTCCTAGAGTCATTTTTTACTTCAGGCCAACGAAATACCTCAGTTATTGAGAGAAGGAGAAGGCTATCATAATTCTGCGAACGATTCGTGCATTTGAAGAGATCATTAAGAGACGAGATACTTGCAATAATTTATTGTAAATTTGCTGATTCTTAGGGAGCGGCCACGAGTAATAATATAGTCTACAAATAACCAGATTTGGACCACTCAACATCAGATAGAGATAGTTTTGTTTTTTCTGTGCAGTTTTTCCTTTCATTGATAACACAATTTTTTTTAATTTACCACTTTAATTTAGAAAGGATATAAATTTTTGGATTTAGGAGATTTAGAGTAATACCTTGGATTTTGAGATTTCAACTAATATTGTTTTGTACATTAATTTGGATTGTTCACGTACGTAGAATCAAAATTTTGAGAATTATATATGATAATTTGGTTTTATATTGAAAACTTTTGAGTGTGAATTATTCATTAGTTTTATTTCAAATATCTAGTGTTAATCATATGTGTTTTTATTATCCGTATTCTTTGGACCTTACCTTTCACATGTAATAGCATAGATATTGAAGCACGAATATTAACCCTGAGATAAAAGAATAAAAATTGTGATAGAGTCAGAATCACTATCATTTAAATAATTTTTAATTAATCAAAAAAATTAATTAGCCTAATTATTGCTGTGCGCAACCAAGACTTCAAAATATCACAATAATATATAGATATATATATATATTAATATATATATATATATATTTATATATATTATAAATATATATTAACTGTGTATGAGAGCATATCGCGCTGTTTTTCTATATTGTATGTTCTCTGTAATGAATAAAATACAAGAAAAATCTAACGTTGTACTACTCGATCCCTTTTAAAACAATCGAAATAAACGAAGTTAAATTTTATTTAGTATTTGAAACCCGTATCTAATAATTAAAGCTAAATATAAAAAAATATTAAAAATAAAAAAAATAATGTTATTTCCAACTAGAAAATTAGTATTAAAAGTATTATCTTGTAAATAGTAATTGGCCATCAAATTGTGATGGCCAATTACTATTTACAAGATAATACTTTTAATACCCGGTTAAAGGTATAAATTTTGTTATAATTATAAATAAATATTAAACTTTAATGCAAAGTAATAATTAAACACTGTAATAGTAGGGTTGTATTTAAAAATACAAAGTATATACTTTGTGAGACTTTTTGCTAGAAGCAAAACTAGCTAATTGAATATTAGTATACTTAATGTAGCGATATCCATCTGCATATACATGTAAAGTATATATATATATATATATATATATATATATATATATATATATATATATATATATATATATATATACCTATATATATATATATATATATATATATATATAAATATTTATTTATTTATTAGAATTACATTTCAGTAAAAAAATAGTAGTAAAAATTAACAATAATTTAGTTTCTTTTACACCTCCTTGACACTAAAGCCTACTGCTAACCGTTTTGACACACAATGTTATCTAGGATATTGTGAATGTGTCATTTCCCATATCATTTACAATTAACTAATAAGGTTTTTATCAATCATTTAACAAAAAATAATAAAAACAATATAAATTAAACATACAATTTTTCTAATAAAATTAAACTAAAAGTAAATTTTTGTTTTAAATAATTCCCTATTTAATGTTGTCTCTAATTCATTCAAAGATTTCTTTTTTTACTTTATGGTAAGGTTTTGCCCTAATATTCTGTGGTAACTTATTAAATAATTTTGGTCCTACAGTATATATATGGTTTTGACATAGTGTATGTTTAGGACTGCTCACTTTTACATTATTTAAGGTTACATTTCTTGTATTTATACCGTATTCTATGTTTACTTTATAATATGTATTTTTTAACATAAATCTAATTACACACTTATTATATAGATCAATATTTAATATTTCACTTTCTCTATAATATTAAGTTAGTTGCATAACTTCTATTTTTGAAAAGCATAATTTTTATGACCCATTTTTGTGCTATTCTGAGTTTTGAAAGAGTTGTTGTACCCGCATTTTCCCCAAACTACTATGCCATAACCAATTACGATTCTATAAACGCATAATATACCTGCTTAAGTACTTTAAAATTTAGTATGTTTCTTAGTTCGTAGAATTTAAAAATAAGCTTTCTTACTTTATTAGTTACATAATTTATATGTTCTTTTCATTGAAAAGTTTCATCAATGTATACTCCCAAGTACTTTAAAAATGGTGTCCTTTCAACTACTTTATTACAACTATCGTTATTATCTAATTTACAGCCCACTTTATGTAATTTAATGTTTTGAAAATCCGGCAATGAACGAGTAGACAGCGAGAAAGTGATAATTTTAGTTTTCTCAACATTTAGTGAGAGTAAGCTATCTTCTAACCACCCATTAATTTTTTGAAAAACCAATTCAGCATTTCTTTTTATCGCGTTCCAATCATCTCCACATTACAAAAGATGTCATCTTTATCAAGCAATGACATAATTTCATTTATATATAGGTACATTGAATAACAGAGCTGACAACACAGTACCCTGTGACACCCCTACCTCTAGTTCCAGTTTTTCACTTTCTCTCTCTGATATTTTTCCACTTTCTTTTCTGCCTGTTAAATAAGATTTTACTAAATTATTAGGAATACCTCTTATCCCTATCATATCTAAACGCTTTAAAAGAATTGGGTGTGCTACAGTGTCAAATGCTTTGCGAAGATCCATGAATATACCTATTACTTTCTTACCTTCATCAAGTTTTTTTTGTATTTTTTCTGTAACTTTACAAAGAGCATTTTCGGTGCTACAGCCTTCCCTGAACGCAAACTGATTTGAGTGTAGAATTTTATTTTTTTCTAGATATTTTAGTAGTTTTGTTTTAAAGCATTTTTCAATTATTTTACTTACAGTACTAGTTAACACAATCAGTCTCTAGTTGTTTGTAGACTTTCTGTCACCTTGCTTATATAATGGCAGTACTATTGTCGTTTTTAAAATTTCTGGGAAGACTCCAGTACCGAATACTATATTAATAATATGCTAAAGTGGCTTTATTAATTTTTCTTTATATTTTTTAATTAAATTTGAACAAATATTATCTTTACCTCCCTTCACCCCATTTTTTAGGCTTTCAATCTCTCTCAATATTTCTTTTTCATTGCATGGAATTAATAAGAATGAATTTAACCCTTTTTTACCTCCCCTATCTCTCCTGTCAGGACACTGCATGGTTTTATCAGCTAATGTTTTTCCTATACAAGTAAAATATGTATTAAATTCATTTGCAATGTCTTTTTTATCATTTAGCTCTACATTATCACTATTTACAATTGTTCTAATTTCTGTCTTACATACTTCATCATTAGTAGCTTGTTTTATTACCTTCCATAGTTTTTTGGGTCCATTTGCATTCTTTTGTACTAGCTTTTTATTGTAAAAGTATTTTGCATTTTGTATTAGTTTAGATAGAGTTTTTCTATACAACCTATATTTATTTATAAGAAATAAATTATTATTAGTTAAAGTACACTCTTTTTTTAACCTATCCCTTTTTCTTATTGAAACTATTAGTCCCCCGTAATCCATATTTTCAATCTTTCTTTTTTACAACCTACATTAATAGTTTTTCTTGACCTTACAATCATATTTTTAGTTTTATCAATAAAAAGCTTTGTACTTACATTCACATCATGTGTTCCGAGAACATCATCCCATTCCGCTGCTTACAAAAATCCATCAAGTTTCTCATAATTAATTAGATTGCAAGATTTTTTGTTATTTTTAGAATTAACATGACCTAAAATTGGTATATTAAGCAGAATGGGATCATAATCCGTAAGATTATGTTCCAATATCACAGCATACATTTTTTGAAAGATTTCATTATTACACCTTAGAAAATCCAAACATGTCTTAGAGTCTCCTATTTTTCTAGTTGCTTTATTTATTACACTAGAAAAACCAAACCCTTGCATTGTTGTTAAATAGTTATTTGTAGTATCTTCTTCTGTTGTAAGTAAATTAATGTTCATGTCACCCACCATCACATACATTTTATTTTGTTCAAAAGTTGTTTTTAACATAATTCTATTTAGATTCTTTATAAACTCTTCTTTCTCTGTTGAAAAACATCTATATGTTGCAAAAATCACTAGGTTTTTGTTATTTTTTTCTATTGTGGTTTTTAACATTTTAAGGTTGTTTTCTTTAATTATTTGACAATCTACAATATACTCCTGCTTAACATAAACAACACACCCATCGCATCTATTTAGTGTGCTATCATTGAAATATATATTGTATCCTGGAATATCAAAAACTGTTAAATTATACAATTTATGGGACTCAGACATCACTATCACATCAAAGTTTTTCTCTGTAGATTCTAAAAAAATCAAAAACTGATTGAAGTTTTGGTATATGCTTCTTATATTAATATGTATTACGTTAATATCTTGTAAATATTTGTCAAAAAAGTATATCTCATTTAGATTATCACATTCGTAAGTTTCACTTGCCTTATAGCCATCAAAAATATTATTAATATCAGCGAATTTATCAACAAAATTTCTTAATGTTTACATATTTTATAAGGAATGATTTGTATTATGGCAAATCATTTTTGCCTCTTATCCTAATAGGAACATCTTTTTTATTTTTCTTCAAATAAATGATTCCATTTGTACAATATGCTGCTTTGTATCCTTTATCTCTCCTAATTTCTCTAACCTTTTTAAAAAGCAAGCGTTTATTTAATAGTAAATCTTCATTAAGATCAATTTTTCTTTCTGTGCCCTCCAGTTTACATTTATTTAAAGTGATTCCTTTTAACTGTTTAATTGTTTTTAGTACATCCTTTTTTAATTGAACATTACTAAACTTTACCAAAATTGGTCCATCATCCTGGTTCTTCATTCTAAAACATTCCTTAATATCTTTTTCCTCAATCTTTACTTACATCGCTCTCAGTATCTAATTCATTATCTGAATAGGGCTTTTGTTGGCTTGTTTTGGAACGCCAGCAACTACGATATTGTTTTCTGTTTCTCTAACTTCAATATCATCCAACTTGCTTTCCATTATCTGCTGTAATCGTTTTTTCATTTCTTGATTTTCATGTTTTAGTATCTTAAGTTCCTCTAGGACAGACTAAAATCTAGTTTTCTGTTCCTCAAAAGAATCTGACATAAACTGCATAGCATCTTCCAATCCTTGTATTTTTCTGGTCATATTATCTTCCATTGGTTTGAGAAACTGCTGGAAAGACTCTTTTATGATAGCTTTAATCTTTCTCTCATCCATATCAATGAAATTTTCAGTATTTTCACTCTTTATACAAAGTTTTTGTGAACTAACCTCACTTTTTTCGATGTTTTCACAGCATAGATATTTTCCGCCTATTGTTGCAGTTTCTACCCGCGTTGCACAACTGGGGTGGTAATTAGGTTCACAAACAGCACAATCTACTGACTTTATGACTTTTTTGCAATAATTACACTTTTTTCCTGTTTGTTTATTTTTATGATCTATGTGTCGTGATAACCTTACATTACTTCATATGTACACACACACATATATATATATATATATATATATATATATATATATATATATATATATATATATATATTGAGATAATAATGGATATAGAGGAAGTTAGCATAGTAATATTATGATTTTTAATTGATACACTTAAATAGTGAATAAAGAAATAATTTATAAGGTATAGACTAGAGAATATTATCAAAAATATTTATATGAGGGTATTTTTAAGAACTTACCAAATAATAATAAGTGTAAAAAGTTTTATTTTATTTTACTTTATTAATAAATATATTTAAATGAGCCATGTTCATATGATACCAAATAAACACTAAATAATTGACATTTGGATAGTTGCAGGTGTGAAGTGGGGTTATTTATTAATTCAAGATGTTTAATTTAATTATAATTTGATGTAAAATAGTATTATGTACTAATTTAAGATGTTTAGTTTATATGTAATTGTATATTCTGATCTGAAAGCCTAAATCTCCAAAGGATTCTCGGTACAAGGGTAAAGAATTTTCTAGGAAATGTCAATATAAGGCAGTTAACCCTATTTGCATAGTAGAAGATTCGAGAATGTTCATATATTGATTAAATTCGAACACACTAGAACATGACTTCTCTCCCGATCATTTTGGAACCATGAAAAGATATAAATACGATGTAATTTGGAGCAAGGATTCATTATTAAGTCAGTTACAGTTGATTCATGAAGTTAGTAAAGTTAGTATAACAGTAAATTAGTACAGTTACAGTGACAGTATGAAGGTAGCTAATTAAGAAAATAAACAGGAGATAGTTCCACAGTTAATTAGTGTATTTATTAAGAAGTTAGTTAGTCAATAAATAATACAAGCAGATAATATACAGTCGTCAGTATTAAAGTAATAATTAAATCACAATGACGGTATTAGATTTTGATTCGATACAGAGCAGCAACAAGCCGCATATACCATATACGCATATATTTCGACCTCTTTAGGTCTCCTCAGTACGGTATAGCCACTACTCCGTATCTAACCAAAACATTTTCCCGTCGTAGACCCTAGTTATTAAAAATAACTATGTACAGACGTAACTACGCCATCTAAGAACAAAAAAAGAAATCATTCGATTTCTACCTGGCGAAATCGAATTCAAATATGAGCCACCGTGCTTCCTAAAACTTGCGAAGCAAACAGCTTGATGAATAAATCGGCAAGGGAATCTAAAATTACACTCAAATACCGTTCATCATGGCCAATATTCGTAGTGAATTCGATTTCTGGTACTCCAAACGAAGTAAAGAAATAAAACACAATGACGGTATTAGATTTTGATTCGATACAGAGCAGCAACAAGCCGCATATACGTATTTTGACCTCTTTGGGTCTCCTCAGTACGGTATAGCCACTACTCCGTATCGAACCAAA
>OU898276.1:129403005-129563236 GCA_918026665.1 Diabrotica balteata
ACAATCACATAGCCATCAGGTAATTGATAGTTGTTAAAGTTATTGAAAACATCAAACGAATTTTTTATGTAATATTCATTCGACACATACGCGTTGGATAAGATTTCAGTTAAAAAAGATGCTAATAAGTTGGTGGGGGCACCAATACATGCAACAATGGGACTAACTGCAAGCTGTGGTTTGTGAATTTTGGGCAGAGCGTAAAATTTAGGTATAACACCCTTGTAGCTAGTTAGTTTTTTCTTTGTAGCTTCATCTATCTGCCTTGAGTTACACAATTCCTTAATGAGGTTGTTACATCTGGTTTGAACATTGTTGGTTGGATCTCTGTTCAACCTTTCATAAACATTATCGGAATTTAGCAATTCAAGACATAGATCTAGATATCTCTGCTTTTCCAGAACTACAGTTACATTACATTTGTCTGAAGGCATGACAATGATGTTAGTGTTTTCACTAAGAAACTTGCGAGTTTTTTGTAACATAGCTCTGAAAAAGTTAAAGTTAGTTTTGTTACTTTCTATTTTTGTTTTTATGTAAGTAATCAGTAATAATGTATGTTGACCTAGCTATAAGTATATATATATATATATATATATATACATATATATATATATATATATATATATATATATATATATATATATATATATATATATACATATATGGTAATTGCAGAGTATAAAGAATAGAGAATATTTTACTGTTAAGAAGAAAAATATTTAAATTATTGGAAGCTGATAATTAACACATTTTAATATATTTAGAAAAAGTAATTTGTCAAAAAAAAAGGATAGGCGAGGCTGATAAGAAGATATTGAGTGGTGATTGAACCTTTTATATTGGAAAACAGTTTCATTTAGGCATTCAGTGATAGAAAGGTACTAAATTTTGTTAATATAATTTAATTATTGTAAGAATTTCAAATTAAGATAGGTTGTTCTAAATTTATATTGTCTATGTTAGATATATATGTGTGTTTCATAATAGTTATAATAAAGATAATTTAAAAAGTACTTACAAACTAATTCTTTGAGAACCGCGATAAAAACCCTATACTCATATATTTTATTTTAAAACACTCATTGCTAATATACATACAAAACATCATAGCAATATTGGCGCCCACTGCGGGGATCTCTATTTAAAAGAATTAGTTTGGAAAGATAAGTGCTCTCATATAATTAAATTAATTTTTCATTAAAAACAAAAAAAAAGTTATAGATTTTATTTTTATATATATTTGAACAACTAAAGTCTCAAAATGTCTTAAAAAAGTACAAGAAACAAAAAGAATAAAGAAGATGTGGAAATAGAAACACTGTACAAGAGGAGAGTTTAGACCAAGTTCCACAAGATACAGTAGAAATGAATCAAGAAAGAGAGGAAAATGTTAATATGGCGGCTCTGATGTCAATAATGATGCAGATGAACAAGACGTTGGAAGAGAATTCGAAAGAAGTTAAAGAAGACATAAAAAAAATGGAACAGAAATTGGAAGAGAATTCGAAAAAATGGAAGAGAATACGAAAAAAATGAAAGGGAATTCAAAAGAAGTCAAAGAAGAAATGAAAAAAATGGAACAGAAATTGGAAGAGAATTATAAAAAATTAGAAAAGAAAATAGAAGATAATAATAATAAAATTATAAAACAAATAGAAAAACAAATAGAAAAAAACTTGAAGCAGCAGAGAAAAAAGTAGCAAATGAAATAAAAAATATACGGCATGACTACTAGAAGAGGATAGAAAATGAGAGAACAGAAATAAATAGGACTATTCAAGATAATAAGATAGATATAGAAAAAAAAATACAGTTGCAGAAATGTAACTTAGAAGTTAAAATTAACGAACACAGGAGAAAGACAGAAGAAAAATTAGACGATATGCAACAAAATATCCAAATAAATAGTAATCAAATAAGAAATGTGGAACAGAGAATAGATGATATTTCACAAATGAGAGACATATGGAGACCTTACACCTTAACAAATGACACTGGGATTAAATTCTCTGGTAATATAAAAAAATTGCATCCTAGAGTATACATAAACAGTTTAAAACATAAAATAAGATTAGTGAATAATCTCTCTCTTCAATCCTGACCCCCCAGGGGGAGTGTAGTGGTCGACGTGATGTCGTGTATTGTCCGTCTCCAGAAATCTCTGTCTCTGGTCATTTCTTTTAATTCATGCATAGGTCTTTGGCATATTCCTGTAATTTGATCTATCTATCTTGTTGGGGATCTTCCTCGTGATCTTCGGCCTTCTACCTTTCTTTGTATTATGAGTCTTTCCATGTTTTTTGTGTTTGCTCTCATAACATGCTAATTAATAGTGAATATTATTGATGATATTAAAAATTATATTAGAATGACATTAAGTGACAATGCGGCAACTTGGTTTGACAGTATTGAGAATGATTTTCAAACATTTGAAAATAAATTTTTAAATTATTATTGGGGTGAATTAGACCAAGCTAGGTTTAGGGAAGTTCTATATTTTGGAAAGTACAATCATAATTTAAGATCAAATATGGTAGATTATGCATTAAAGCTGATAACGGTTGCAAAGTTTTTAGAACCACCACTTAGAGAGGATGAAACAGTTTTAAATGTATCTAGACATTTTGATGCTGATGTTGTGCAAACAGTAATTGTACAAAATATTCAAACAATAGATGGTTTTATTAATTTTATTCAAAGAATACAAAGAGGTAATATCACAAGTAATAATGATAAAAATGATATTAGGATCTTCTTCTTCAGGTGCCATCTCCGCTACGGAGGTTGGCAATCATCATAGCTATCTTAATTTTTAAGGCAGTAGCTCTAAATAGTTGTTTTGAGCTGCATCCAAACCATTCTCTCAGGTTCTTCAGCCATGAAATTCGTCTTCTTCCGATGCTTCTTCTGCCATCTATTTTTCCTTGCATTTTGAGTCGCAGGATGCCATACTTATCGCCCCGCATCACATGTCCGAGATACTGTAGCTTACACTTACTGATACTTGAACTTGAACTTACAATTAAAGAAAGAAAGCTACAGTATCTCGGACATGATATTAGGATAAATAATAATAATAATGGAAAGAACAATAATAACTTTCAGTATAATAAGAAGAATAATCAACAATTTAGACAATCATATTATAATAATAGATATTAAAATAATATGCAAAATGTTAATAACAATAATAATAATCAAAATAGACGAGATTTTAACAATAGGAAAAATACAGAACGACCTAATTACAACAGACAGGTAAATCATGAACGAAGGAAAAGAAGCTGCGAAGATAGTCAACGAAATAGTACAAGGCAAGACAATATGAGTAAAAGTCATAGTAATGAAAGCTACAGGACATTAGATCCAAGTGGTCAGACACAATCGGAAAATTCTAACAATCCAAATTTTGTAGAGTAAACTTTCTGAATTACAAGTTGGGCCATTGCTATTATGAAAAACCTTCTGAACTTATTTCTTTAGATGAAGATAAAATTATTTAATCTATTAATTAAATTTATATAAATGCTAAGGCCAAAAATAAAATAAGTAAAGTAATGATAGATACTGGTTCAGAAAGTACTTTTAGTCTCGGAAGATTTTATTTTGAATACATTAAAACTATCAGATATATAAAGATTCCAAAAATTAAAATTGTTGGTGTAAATAATAAGAAGTTGGGTGAAATTGATAATTTAGCCAATTTTAAAATTAATATTCTTAATAAAGAAATTAATATGCATATATTTATTGTCAAGGATTTATGTGTTGATATTCTTCTTCTTTCAGTGCCTATTCGTTCCGAATATTGGCAATCATTCTGGCTATAATTATTTTATTGACTGATGCTTTAAATAGATTCGTTGTTGTTGTGGAAAACCATTTCCTCAGGTTCTTCAACCATGATATTCTCCTTCTCCCAATTCCTCGCTTTCCGAATACTTTACCCTGTAGGATTACCTTCAGTAATCTGTATTTAGTGCTGTTTCTCATTATATGTCCGAGATATTCCAACTTTCTCCTTTTAATGGTATACATCACCTCTCTTTCTTTGCCCACTCTTCGTAATACGGTCTCGTTGGTTATCTTGTCTGTCCATGATATCCTTAGAATTCGCCTGTATAGCCACATCTCGAAGGCTTCAAGTTTTTTCTCCATTGCTTCAGTTAGTGTCCAGGATTCAACTCCGTAATACAATATTGAGAAGATATAACATCGTAGGAGCCTTACTTTTATCTCCAGATTAAGATTGTGGCTTTTAAAGAGTTTGGCCATGTTATTGAATGCACTCCTAGCCTTCTCTATTCTACATTTTATTTCCTGTGAGTGATCCCATTGTTCATTTACTGTTGTTCCAAGATAGTTATACTGTTTTACTCGGTCCACTGGTGTATTATTGATAAGTAGTTGAGCGTCTCTAACTTTATTTTTGCTGATGATCATAAATTTAGTTTTTGTTATATTTACTTGAAGTCCAAATCTTTCACTTACTTCATTTACTTTGTTTATTAGTTGCTGTAAACCGTTCAAACTGTCTGCAAAAATAACGGTGTCGTCTGCATAACGAATGTTGTTTAGGCGTTCTCCATTTAGAAGTATTCCATGTTCGCATTTTTCCAAGGCTTCACTAAATATTTCCTCTGAATATAGATTAAATAATATAGGTGAAAGTATACAACCTTGTCTAACGCCTCGTAGAATCTGGATCATTTCCGTTGGTTCACCTCCAAAATTCGTTCTTATTGTGGCTGATTGGTTCCAGTATAAATTTTGTATTATACGCCGATCTTTATCATCCATTTGGGCTTTTGTTAGAATATCCATCATTTTTTGGTGTTGAACTGTATCAAATGCTTTTTGGTAGTCCACAAAGCAGGTGTAAATATCGCAAGTCATATCTCTGCATCTTTGAAATAATACTTGTAGACTAAACAGTGCATCTCTTGTACCTACGCCTTTCATGAATCCAAACTGTGTGTCTTGTATTCTCTCTTCGCATAGCTTGTATATTCTACGATGTATAATTTTAAGAAAAAGTTTTAATGTATGGCTCATTAGACTTATTAGCCTATATTCTCCGCACTTTTTTGCTCCCTGTTTCTTTGGTAAGGTAATAAATTCTGAAAGTAGCCAATCTTTTGGGATATTGCCTGTGTCATAGATATTATTGAAGATTTTACATAGTACTCTTAAAGATTCATCATCAAGAAGTTTAAGAAATTCAGATTGTACTCCGTCTGGTCCTGGAGCTCTACCTTCTTTTAGTGATATTATGGCTGCTCTTATTTCTGCCACTAGTATAGGTGGTCCTGTTTCCGTAGGTATTGGGGGCTGGTTCTCTCTCTCATCAAAAAATAAATTTCTTATGTAATTTTTCCAGGTATCATTGATACTCTCTTTGTCCACGATTATCTCTCCATTGTCATTAACAAGTTTACTTATTCTTCTGTTTTTACATTTACCTGTAATTTCTCTTACCTTCTTATGCACGTTGAAGTCGTCGTATTTACTTTGGAGAATTTCGATTTCTTGGCATTTTTTTTCCAGTTCTTTCTGTTTGGCTTCTCTGATCTTTCTCTGTATCTCTCGCTGTAATGTTTTATACATGGAGTTATCGTTCTTGTTTTTCCTTCTTTCTTCCATTAGTTGCAGAATCTCTGTCGTCATCCATGTCTTATTCTTACCTTCTTCGTTCTTCATAAAATTGTCTTTAATGTCGTCTATTGTTTTCTTAAGGGATTCTATCTTATCTTCTGTGCTTTCCGTTGTATTATCGATTTCTTTAAATTTTCTATTTAATGTTTTGCTGACTATTTCTTTTACTTCGCTACATTTCAGTTTTCTCATGTCATGTTTTTTTACAGTTTTTCCGCGTATTTTCTTTAGCTTAGTTCTATACACGCCCACTAAAGGATTGTGGTCAGATTGAATATCAGCGCCTGGGTAGGTTTTAACACTGTTGAAACTATTTCGATATCTTTTGTTAACAAGCATATAGTCAATTTGATTTCTAATAATAACGTCTTCTCCGTTGTCTCTAGGTGATTTCCACGTATACAGGCGTCTAGGCGGTAGTTTGTAAAATGTGTTTAGCACGATTAAGTCATGCTCAGCTGCAAAGATACTCATTGTTTCTCCGCGTTGATTTCTCTCTCCTAATCCATGTGGACCAATATGTTGCCCTTCTTTTCCGTTACCTATTTTTGCATTGAAATCTCCCATGATTATAAGGAGTTCGTGTCTCGGTATATCTCTTATAAGGTTGCTTATTTGTTTGTAGAATTCTGATATTTCTTCATCAATATGGTCTGCTGTAGGTGCATAGACTTGTATGATGTTTGTGTTCACCGGTGACGTATTTATTTGTAACAGGAGGATTCTATCGTTCACTGGTATGAAGTTGTTGACTTGTTTGGCTACGTGTTGGCTACGTTTGGCTATGTGTTGATATATTAATGGGAAATGACGAAATGGGAAAGAAAAAAGTAAAGATATATTTTGAAAAAAAAATTGTAACTTCGGAAGGGCAAATAATTAAGTTTATACAGAAAGATGAAGTGGAAGAAGAAATAGGAGTTGATAGGATATTATTAAAAGAAAGCAATGATGTTAATGAAGAAGAAATGTATTTTGATGATAGGGAGATGTCCTAAAAGAATGTAAAGAATAATTGTAGTGACTATTTAAGGAATGGAAATTTTAAGCAGATGGATGCCTATGAGGTGGAGTGCGTAAAACTGGAAGCAAGGATTTATTATTAAGTCAGTTACATTAGATTCATTAAATTAGTGACAGTATGAGAGTAAATTAGATTAAGCCAGATACAGTTGGAGAGTATAAGAGTAAATTAAGACAGTTATTTCAAGACAGTGATAGTTAATAATTAGTACAGTTACAGTATGAAGTTAGTTAATTAAGAAGTTAAACAGGAGACAGTTCCACAGTTAACTAGTAAATTTATTAAGAAGTTAGTCAGTCAATAAATAGTACAAGCAGATAATATACAGTGGTCAGTATTAAAGTAATAATTATAGAGTACAAGCGGATAGTATGCAGTGTATTTGAAAGTATATTATATGGAGATTGGAAGAATTTAAATTTATAATATCTATGTGATTAAAAATTATTAAGAAGAAAAATAATTTAAATTGTTGGAAGCTAATAATTAACACATTGTGGTATATTTGGAAAAAGCAATTTTACAAAAACAAGGATTTTTTATCCTTTTTTTCCTTATACGGTTGTCTTGCATTTTATACACATATTTTATTATGTTTTTTTTCTTTGTTGCAAGCTATGCCCATCTATATATATATATATATATATATATATATATATATATATATATATATATATATATATATATATATATAATATATATATATATATATATATAAATATATATATATATATATATATATATATATATATATATATATATATATAGAGTGTGTATAACGACGCTAAGAATACAATTCTTTGGAGGGTAACTTTCGGGAAAGCGTCAAAACAAGGATCAGCTAGAGATGGTATAAGCCAGCTTGGTGTAGAACTTTATTCTATATGTGAAATTTTCGGTGATATGTTGTCACCTTCATCAGCACCTAAATGGAAAACCTATTATAGTACAGTGGTGGAAATCAACATTTAAAAACCTACATTGAAAATATTCAGTTGGTCCTAGTTGTAAAGAACACTGTCACAAACATGTTAAAAATATTAAAAAATACATTTAAAATTTTGAATAAAAACATTACAACAACAGGGTAGTTTTTCAAATACAAACACAACAAAAAGTCTAAAATTTACAACCTACAAAAACTGCAAATAGAAAAGAAGAATTAATCTTCTTTTTTGATGACATATTTCTGTCAACATCCGGGTGTCATATGTAACGAGGCTATAATTTTCACTTTTGCACCTCACAACCACATGGATACGAAAAGAAAGAGCCCTAGGCAACATAATAAGCAAGGAAATGAAGCCAACATATTAAGAATACTGGACACACTGCTAACTATGAAAATGTGCAAGTACTAAAGAGGGTTGACAACCAATTTAAGAGAAACTTCATAGAAATGTGCTACATCCATAACTGCAGCTCTCCTATGAACTGTAAGAAAGATGTTGAAAACTTAAGTTGTATTTATTCCTTTCTACTTCAACAGGACTTGACAAGAAGTAACAAACTGGAAAATGTGGGGAACTTATCATGACATGCATAGATTACCTACCTGTGCTTTAGAGGGGACTTCATTTCCTTGCTTATTATGTTGCCTAGGGCTCTTTCTTTTCGTATCCATGTGGTTGTGAGGTGCAAAAGTGAAAATTATAACCTCGTTACATATGACACCCGGATGTTGACAGAAATATGTCATCAAAAAAGAAGATTAATTCTTCTTTTCTATTTGCAGTTTTTGTAGGTTGTAAATTTTAGACTTTTTGTTGTGTTTGTATTTGAAAAACTACCCTGTTGTGTGTAATGTTTTTATTCAAAATTTTAAATGTATTTTTTAATATTTTTAACATGTTTGTGACAGTGTTCTTTACAACTAGGACCAACTGAACATTTTCAATGTAGGTTTTTAAATGTTGATTTCCACCACTGTACTATAATAGGTTTTCCATTTAGGTGCTGATGAAGGTGACAACATATCACCGAAAATTTCACATATAGAATAAAGTTCTACACCAAGCTGGCTTATACCATCTCTAGCTGATCCTTGTTTTGACGCTTTCCCGAAAGTTACCCTCCAAAGAATTATATATATATATATATATATATATATATATATATAATATATATATAATATATATATATATATATATATATATATATATATATATATATATAATATATATATATATTATTGTGATATTTAAAGTCTTGGTGCGCCAAGAAATAATTAGCTAATTAATTTTATTGATTAATTAAAATTATTTAAATGATATGATTATGACTCTATCACAATTTTTAATTCTTTTATCTCAGGGTTAAATTCGTGCTTCAATATCTATGCTATTACATGTGAAAGGTAAGGTCCAAAGAATACCGGAATAATAAAAAACACATATGATCTAACACTATATATTGAAATAAAAATAATGAAATAATTCACACTCAAAAGTTTTCAATAAACAAAATCTCATATAATCATTCTCAAAATTTTGTTCTACGTACGTGAACAATCAAAATTAATGGTACAAACAATATTAGTTGAAATCTCAAAATCCAAGTATTACTCTAAATCTCCTAATCAAAATATTTATATCCTTTCTAAATTAAGTGTAAAAAATTGTGTTATCAATAAAAGAAAAACTGCAGAAAACAAAACTATCTCTCTCTGATGATGAGTGGTCCAAATCCTTGTTATTGTAGACTATATCTACTCTGCCGCTCCTAAGTAATCAGCAATCTTACAATAAATTATTGCAAGTATCTCGTCCTTAATGATCTCCTTCAAATGCACGAATCGTTCAAATTATGCTAGCTTCTTCTTCTCTCAATAAACTGAATCTCTCGTTGGCCTGAGTGAAAAATGACTCTTGGAATATCTTTTCTTTACGATAAACTGAATCTCTCGTTGGCCTGAACAGTGACTCTTGGAATATAAGTAGAAAAATATGACTTACAATATTTTACTGGATCAGCTTCTGTCAGATACACTAACTACACGAAAACTCACAAACTTTCACTGCTACTGCTTCCTACCTCTGGGAAACTACCCGAGAACAACGGCCGTTCGCCTTGCACCCTTGGAAACCAACTGACTATCTTTTCTCACTCCGAAATCTAGCTAAACTTTCATTCCTACATACCTATCCCACCTTTTTCAATCTCCGCCAATCAAAACTCGTCACAATTCCCCATTTTTTCATTCCGATAACAAACAAATTTTTACCTATAATTATAAAATTTCCTAAAACTTATTTACAAATAATATTTTTCTATAATTCTTAAAAACTAACAAAAACCTCTTTCTCAAATCTCTTCTATTGTCTTAATCACTGCATTAATGTATTTGGAAAAACCCGGTTCAATTGTCTTTGGATTTCACTTAAAATTATGCGGGTCACTCAAGTATAGTATAACAAAGGAAATAATTTATGCATAGCTTACATTTTGTTTAATACAGGTAATCCAAAAATTTAAATACTTTCCTTCTTCGAAATGTTTGTTGGTTATTATCCTACTTATCTGAATTATTTTAATGTTTTTGAATTTAGAAATATTTTAAACAAACCAATATTTTGCTCGATTTTACATATCATAACAAATCCCCGCCATTTGATCTGCCGAAAACTCTTTGTTAAATTTTAAAAATGACAAAAGTTTTCTAGGATCAAATTATTTCACTATGTTAAAACCTACTTATGATACTGATAAATGTCGTGAATGTTAAAATTACACCGTATATTGCCTATCTTTATATGGGATTGGATATGTTTTCGACTTAAATTTTTCCAAGTTTTAAACTTTAAAAATATGTTCATACTTTTTCTCCACTTGGCTTTCTTCAGATATTCCCATTTCTCGTGATATTTTCCATTCAGTAGCTCTTGGTTTATTTTCCTCTGTTTATTTTTCAACCGTAAATAGTTGAGAAATTTATTTTCGAAATCTGTCCAAATTTTAAACTCATCTTCTTTGCTTTCATACCATAATGCTGCTCCTTCTTTCAGATGGTTTCTAATAGTTTCTTTGCAATCGTCAACACAATATCTAACATGTTGCAATTTGGTTTTCAAATTTTTAACAAACGGTATTGGGTGTGTTTTTCTAATATCCCCGCCAAATTGTACTTTCGCCTCGCTAGTTCCATGGATGATAACTTCTTTTCTCTCTACTCCTCTTAGTTCAATTTCTGCCATTTGTTTTTCATTTTGCTTAATTTTCCTTTCTATTTCTTTCCTGTCTTTTTGTAACGCCATTTCAATTTTTTCTTCTAACTGTTCTGATTCCTTTTTCTGGACAGTCTTAATATCTTTCATTTTAGTTTCTATTTCTTCTCTTTGCATCTATATTTCCCTCTCTTCTCTAACTTTTTTTAAACAGACTTTTTCTTCATTTTTATATTTGTCCAACCGCTTTTCCATTTTCCTATCATTTTCTTCTAATTTCTGTTCATAGTTCTTTGATGCTTCATTTATTGTTTCTGAAAATTCATCTATTTTTCGTAATGTTTCTTTGTGGCTTTTATCTATTGTTTGTGAAAATTCTTGTATTAGCTGTAATGTTTCTTTATGGTTTTTCTCTATTGTTTCTGTCTGTATTTGCATCATTGCTAATAATTTTTCTAACATCCCTGTTTCTTTTCTTTCCTGCATTTTGCTTTGACTCCTTGTGGTCGACATGTTGTTTCTTTTCGTTAATGTTTTTGTCCCCGCCAAATGTGAAATTTTACAACACTCTATATGTTGCAGACACGCCAATATTTCTCCCCAATTGTAATAAATTTTCACGACAAATATCAAATATGCAATTAGTAAAATTCAAATAATTCAAAATAAATATCAAATGTACGATGCAATCAGTAAAATTCAATAATTCAAAATAAATATCAAATGTAGATGGTAAATAAAATCAAATAATTCAATAGCAGTAAATATCAACTAACTACGATCAATCAATAAATCAAATTTCTATCCACTGGAAAAATTGTCAAAATACTTTCAAATTCAAATTCCCTCAATGTTATATGTTTTTATCTCTGGATCACCTGTACTTATTCCAGATCTCTTTCCCTTCCTTCAAATGTAAAGCTGCGATATTTTCAAGCCCCACGTTTTGGAAGCCAGTTATTGTGATATTTAAAGTCTTGGTGCGCCAAGCAATAATTAGCTAATTAATTTTTTGATTAATTAAAATTATTTAAATGATATGATTATGACTCTATCACAATTTTTAATTCTTTTATCTCAGGGTTAAATTCGTGCTTCAATATCTATGCTATTACATGTGAAAGGTAAGGTCCAAAGAATACCGGAATAATAAAAAACACATATGATCTAACACTATATATTGAAATAAAAATAATGAAATAATTCACACTCAAAAGTTTTCAATAAACAAAATCTCATATAATGATTCTCAAAATTTTGTTCTACGTACGTGAACAATCAAAATTAATGGTACAAACAATATTAAGTTGAAATCTCAAAATCCCAAATATTTCTAAATCTCCTAATCAAAATATTTATATCCTTTCTAAATTAAGTGTAAAAATTGTGTTATCAATGAAAGAAAAAACTGCAGAAAACAAAACTATCTCTCTCTGATGATGAGTGGTCCAAATCCTTGTTATTTGTAGACTATACTATTTACTCGTGGCCGCTCCCTAAGTAATCAGCAATCTTACAATAAATTATTGCAAGTATCTCGTCCTTAATGATCTCCTTCAAATGCACGAATCGTTCAAATTATGCTAGCTTCTTCTTCTCTCAATAAACTGAATCTCTCGTTGGCCTGAGTGAAAAATGACTCTTGGAATATCTTTTCTTTACGATAAACTGAATCTCTCGTTGGCCTGAACAGTGACTCTTGGAATATAAGTAGAAAAATATGACTTACAATATTTTACTGGATCAGCTTCTGTCAGATACACTAACTACACGAAAACTCACAAACTTTCACTGCTACTGCTTCTACCTCTGGGAAACTACCAGAGAACAACGGCCGTTCGCCTTGCACCCTTGGAAACCAACTGACTATCTTTTCTCACTCCGAAATCTAGCTAAACTTTCATTCCTACATACCTATCCCACCTTTTTCAATCTCCGCCAATCAAAACTCGTCACAATTCCCCATTTTTTCATTCCGATAAGAAAACAAATTTTTACCTATAATTA
The DNA here is from genome assembly GCA_918026665.1 of Diabrotica balteata. Lineage (NCBI taxonomy): Eukaryota > Metazoa > Arthropoda > Insecta > Coleoptera > Chrysomelidae > Diabrotica > Diabrotica balteata. The sequence continues at coordinate 129,415,858 of OU898276.1, forward strand.
TAAAATTTCCTAAAACTTATTTACAAATAATATTTTTCTATAATTCTTAAAAACTAACAAAAACCTCTTTCTCAAATCTCTTCTATTGTCTTTAATCACTGCATTAATGTATTTGGAAAAACCCGGTTCAATTGTTCTTTGGATTTCACTTAAAATTATGCGGGTCACTCAAGTATAGTATAACAAAGGAAATAATTTATGCAAAGCTTACATTTTGTTTAATACAGGTAATCCAAAAATTTAAATACTTTACTTCTTCGAAATGTTTGTTGGTTATTATCCTACTTATCTAAATTATTTTAATGTTTTTGAATTTAGAAATATTTTAAACAACAAATATTTTTCTCGATTTTACATATCATAACAGTAAATTAGATTAGATTAGAATTAGATGCCTATGAGGTGGAGTGCGTAAAACTGGAAGCAAGGATTTATTATTAAGTCAGTTACATTAGATTCATTAAATTAGTGACAGTATGAGAGTAAATTAGATTAAGCCAGATACAGTTGAAGAGTATAAGAGTAAATTAAGACAGTTATTTCAAGACAGTGATAGTTAATAATTAGTACAGTTACAGTATAAAGTTAGTTAATTAAGAAGTTAAACAGGAGACAGTTCCACAGTTAACTAGTAAATTTATTAAGAAGTAAGTCAGTCAATAAATAGTACAAGCAGATAATATACAGTGGTCAGTATTAAAGTAATAATTATAGAGTACAAGCGGATAGTATACAGTGTATTTGAAAGTATATTATATGGAGATTGGAAGAATTTAAATTTATAATATCTATGTGATTAAAAATTATTAAGAAGAAAAATAATTTAAATTGTTGGAAGCTAATAATTAACACATTGTGGTATATTTGGAAAAAGCAATTTTACAAAAACAAGGATTTTTTATCCTTTTTTTCCTTTTATTTTGGAAAACAGTTTCATTTAGGCATTCAGTGATAGAAAGGTACCAAATTTTATTATATACGGTTGCCTTGCATTTTATACACATATTTTATTATGTTTTTTTTCCTTTGTTGCAAGCTACGCCCATCTATATATATATATATATATATATATATATATATATATATATATATATATATAATATATATATATATATCCGGTTTTTTAGGCGTTACGCCCGTCCGGTAGGGATCTATGGAGGAGTATCACCGAGCCGCAAGCCCTTATCTCTTGCCGTACTGCTCCACCATAGGCCGATCAGAACCCAGCATATCCTAGTCTAAGCCGCAGATTCATCTAGAATTTTAAACTGCTGCGTTAGACTATTTGTTTTCTGTACACCGAGCTTGGGCTCGACCCACATCCACTAAACCATTCGACAGTGAAGCGAATGAGAGGCAGCCGCACAGCCCGCTGAGCTATCTGACCGACATATATATATATATATAATTATATATATATATATAATATATATATATATATATATATATATATCCGGTAGGGATGTCTGGAGGAGTATCACCGAGCCGCAAGCCCTTGCTGTACTGCTCTACCATAGGCCGATCACATACCAGCATATTCTAGACTAAGCCGCAGACTCATTTAGAATTTTAAACTGCTGCGTTAGCGTTTTTGTTTTCTGTACACCGAGCTGGGGATTAACTGACATCTCTCGCAGTGAAGCGAATGAGAAGCCAGCCGCTTCGTATCCGATCGATCATATATATATATATATATATATATATATATATATATATATATATATATATATATATATATATTTATATATATATATATTTATATATATATATATATATATTTATATAAATATATATATATATATATATATATATATATATATATATATATATACAGTGTAGGTAAAAGTTTATGGTCGGTATCGTAAAATTTAACAGGATATCTAACGCAGATACAAAATCATATTTTCAGCGAATAGACAAAGATAACAATCATATTTCCCCTTGGTCTCCCCTCCATAAATATTTTTAACACTTATTGCTCATTCGTGAGACGAATAGTTCCGATCAGAGATATTTTACATATTCTCTGGTTCCGATCCTAATATACCTAAAAAACTAGAGGTGGATCCTCTCGTTTTTTAAATTTTTATCGGAACCCTTTTTCGTAAACTGTAACTAGTTGATTGTTTACCAGTATTCAAATTAGCGAGTACACAAACATATTGGCTATTATCATTTATGTGTATAAGTATTGAAGTGAAAGAACCTAACGAAGGATATATTTCTTATAACTTGAAAAATAAATTAAACAATACAAATAGTACTTACATTTACATTACACATTATTAAATCGCGAATCGTCTAAATTGACATTTAAAAACAAGTTTTTCCACTTTTCTTGTTAACCGTGTTCTTCTTTTATTTAAAATTAAACCAGATTTTAAACATGTGTTCACAAGGAAAAGATTTTGTTACAATACTACAATATTTTATGAATATAGTGGTTAAGTTAGGATATACATGACGATGGTTTTTCCACCACGGTAATGGACAGTTCCAATCTCCATTCGAAATTTTTTGTGGGCAATATATCATCAGACTAATACATGTCGACTTCTTTTATATCTCTCGATACAGGTGTATGTTTCGATGAGTCACGTCACAATTCATTAAAAATACACCATGGACTTAAGTCATCTTTATCAGTTTCTTTTTCTTGTACTGGTTGATTTTCAATATTTACTAAACTTATGCAGACTCGTTTCATCCGTTTTCCATAGGTGAAGAACCAGTTTGCAGGGTGGATACCTGGATATAAACTGCCAACAAGAAAACTGTCAGGTTCGTTACTTCAGGAATGTTATGTCAAAACTGATTTGATAATAGATAAAATAAAAAGTCCTATTTTCGACAATTCTGCAAAAAAACACATTTAAAAAAAAAGTACCTTATCTTCAGAAAGGCTTTTAAAGTAATAACTACAACATAACAAAGTTCCCAAACGGCCAATCGAAGTCGTGGAAACTAGGTAGAACTTCACCTACTACATGTTGAAAAAAATGACCGAGTTAGAAGAGGCAATCCGTTCCACATCGGTATTAAATAATACAGACTTAGATTTAGACCAAATCTAAATAAATAACACTGAATTATTTGTTCTCAGCTTTCCCAAATTTTACGGCCGTTTAAAGAAATAACAAGTACAATGAGTGACCAAAAATACTTGAAGGGTAGTTCAATGATTGTTATGGTTCGCTGCCTGCAAGAATCTTGCAATAAAATTTTAGCAAACGGTAAATTTAGCAATAAGGTTTAGCAAACCTTACATCCATAGTATCCGACGTAGTACAATTACTAATGTCGGGTTTAGCAAAAAGATTTAAAGGGATAGAACAGAGTGGCACATTGTTATTATGTACATTTATGGATTCACCATTTAAAGTGCAGAATTTTTCTGATAAAAATGAAGATAAAAAAATTAAAGAAAAAGTTAAGAAGCTGGTTACTTTTATAATTAACGAACAAGACGATTGTACTATTGAAAATCAACCAGTACAATAAAAACAATCCAATAAAGATGACTTAAATCCATGGTGTATTTTTGATCAATTAATTGGAGATGGCTTATCTACACGTACACCTGAATCGAGAGTCCATTACAACGGTGGAAAAACCATCGCCATGTATATCCTAACTTAACCACTATTAGTATTGTAAATGTGAACACATGTTCAAATTCTATTTCCTACACTGTATATATATAAAACCAGGTAAATGTCGGAATACCGAAATCGGGAAAAAAACGTTTTTAAAGTTTAGTTTTTTATTGTGAATTAAGCAGTCAGCTTATTTTTGATATTAAGTATTCTAGTAAAAGATGCATATATCTGAAATGCTATTACTTACCTGGTTTTACCTGTCAATCTAAATAAATCAGTTACTCTTTAAATAACATATTTAACACAAATATAATAAACCAAGTATAATGTTTTCCATTTTTGTGATCCAGATCGAGATATGAGACTTTTATTAAGTATATATATATAGCATCTTTTAAGGTATTAGCCGATATTTATGACATTTAACTGGTTTTCCCTGAAAGTTTTATTAACACGTAAAGTGCCAAGCGAGACCAACGTGGTCGCGCTCACTTTCTTGTACTTCGGCTACGCGAGACCATCATGGTCTCGCTAGGCCGACTATTCGTTTTTGCCTCACGAGACCACACTGGTGCTTCATATATCTACTGTGCTTATGGAAACGAACGGCCTGAAATGTTCGAAAGTGCATTGGGCCCATGACGAAGCAGCACCAATGCGGTCTCGCATGGCTGTAAAATCTTCTTTTGTTTTGAATTAAAAATTAACTAAAATTTTACATCTTTTAATGGTATTTGAATGCGATCGTATAATAGAATTAACATAAAAAAATTCATACATAACAGGTAACTAATAATAATGGTTATACATACTACAGCACTTTATAAAAATAAATTTTAATTAATTTTGGTAATTGTAAGGAAATAACCAACTTACATAAAAAGGTAAAAAATATTATTTGGTAACCTTATGTTTATCAAAAAAGCAATCTAAACAAAAATGCTTAGAGCAGGCTGAGCACTTTAGGTCTGATTGGGGTGTTCTGTTGTTTGCTTCTTTTCTTCCAGATTCGTTATATATTTTATGAAAACATACATTACATCTACGTCTTCCGGATCTACCTAGTTTTTCTAACCTGTGTTCTCTGGCTGGCTGGTCAATGTCTTCAATGTTTATGTTTACATTTTCCTCCTTGATGCCGAGTAAACTCGTAATAAGTGATATTCTGAAATCAGTAATAGTCATCTTTTCGTTAGCAATTTTCTGATGCATTATATAAGCGTTTACAACAGCTGTACCAGGTATTAGTTCAATAAAAAGTTTGCGGTACCATTTAAAACTTTTACGTAGTGAACTGTTATAGCTTTTGCTTTGGTCTGATAAATCGATGAATGACTTATATTTATTATACTCCATAACATTTTTTGGTTTTTGAATTTTCTGGCCCCTTTTGTTTATTGTAATCATTTCGTCGGTATATTTTGTACTTAGTAAAAGTACATCTCATTTATCTTTCCACTTTTGAACAATTATTCCTGTGTTACTTTCTTCAGCTACACTTTCGCCCCTTTTAAGTTTTTTTTCTATCACGTTCTTGGGATTTAATTTCCTGTTGGAGCGTAAAGTATCAATTAAATTGGTATGCCGATCTAGCAAATTTTGAGCTAACGTGACAGATGTATAATAATTGTCGGTACAAAGAGTACGACCACAGTCCAGCAAATTGTTTGTTAACTTCATAACTATTTTGGAAGGTACACTTTGTTCTTTATCAAACTCTTTTCCGCAATAAACACTAAAATCATAGGTGTATCCACATTTTAATACCAAATTTGTGCCTTTTGTTACTTATATATTGTTTAAAATTTAAGCGACCCCTAAACGGAACTAGTGTTTCGTCAATACATAGGTATTAACCAGGAACGACATATTTTTGAAAAGATTCCTGTAATTTTGTAATCACTGCTGTTATTTTTTGGAGTCTATCATCGGAATTTACAGAATTATCGCTAAAGTGTAGCATCTTTTGCAATATTTGAAATCGATTGCGAGATAGAATTTTACGAATATAATTCTAAAATAAATCATTGTTGGACCAGTACGTTGGGATATTAGAATACTGGCATAGACCCATCCATAATACAACACCAATAACTTTACGAATTTCTTCCGGAGAAGTATCATGCCAACGTGTAATACGCGAGTTTCGATGAATATTTGTTTCAACTTGTTGTTGAGCATATCTGTTAGTTTCTGTAACCTAAAATAGAAAAGATACGTTGTATAAAATAGATTAACCTACTTCTATAATATTACCATCATATTTACTAGATCGTCGTTCAAGAATAAGCAGTAAAACTCATATGGTCCTTTATTATAATAGTTCTCGTATAATTCAGGCAGAAATCCATATTCTTGCAAAGTAAACGAAATAGCTCTTAAATTTTGCCCTGTTACTGGATTCCAAGTTATCGTAGGTAAGTTTGATTGTTCACTTTCTGTTTCATTTGATTCCACTACACTAAACAATTTAATTACTTCCTCTATTGTTTTGTCTACAGACCAACTACTAACTGAAGATAAAGTAGAAGGTGCATTATTAACTGTTGTTTCTCTCCTTTTTTTAATTACAGGTACGTCACAATCTGAATCACTCGAATCATTCGAATCAGATAAATCTGGTATATAATTATCTGAACATTCACTAGAAAAATTAACTTCTTCATCTGACATAATTTCTTGCCAAAGTTCTTCTAATCTTTTGTGTTCCTTTTCGTAACTATCCATAACGAGAACGCGGTAGATGTTATTCGTAAGACTAACAAAACGCAACTACAGATAAATAAACTTCTATCGGTACTCGGCAGTTCGCAGACAACGTCATAAAACATGTCTGCGCTTGTATAAAGTGCTGACGCAATGCGGTGCCACATTGGTCTCGCTGGGCAAAAATGTGAAATTTAGAATTTCTGGCCTTGCGAGACCTACGTGGCCTCGCACTTTTAATATTCGCTCTATTGAGCTAAACATTTTTTTGAATGCAAAATAATTATTTATATTTCAGAAAACGAGTATTACAACAAAAATCCGAAAAAAAAAAGAAGTGGGCCAGTCGTGTCCTATTTTTACATTCTATTGTGGCACTTTAGTTGTTAACAGTACTCATAGTTATTATTTTTATGAATGATACGCATTTTATAGAAAAAACAAATTTTGAATATAACAATAATATATATTATATAATATATATTATATATATTATATTATATAATATATATATATATATATATATATATATATATATATATATCGTTATGATGTTTTGTTTGTATATGAGCAATGAGTGTTTAAAATAAAATATAGGAATATAGGGTTTTTATCGCGGTTCTCAAAGAATTAGTTTGTAAGTACTTTTTTAAATTATTTTTATTATAACTATTATGAAACAGACATATATATATATATATATATATATATATATATATATATATATATCTAAAATTTGAAATTCTTACAATTATTGAATCATATTAACAAAATTTGGTACCTTTCTATCACTGAATGCCTAAAGTTTTCCACAATCACAGTTATAATCACCACTAAATATCTTTTTAATCAGCCTCGGATATCCTTGTATTTGTGAAATTGCATACAGATATTATAATTTAAAATTCTTGTAATTTCCATATATACTATACTATACTCCTGTATTGAACTATTGAATTAATTTACTCTCATACTCTCCAACTGTATCTGACTTAATGAATTCTTCTAAGTTAATCCTTTCTTCTAATTTAAATTAATTATAACTGTCTTGAACTAACTTTCTTGATAAATCTAATTTAATAACTTAATTGTAACTGACTGACTGACTTCATTTCACTTGATCCTTTTTTCTAACTTAATTTAACCTGATCACTTCATGAATTCTTCTCACTTAATCAATTGTAACTGACTGACTGACTTCTTCTTACTTAATGAATGCCTTTTACTATCTTACTAGTTGACTGTAACTGACTTAATAACTGTAACTTAATTTCTGACCGACTTAATGTAACTTAATTCTTGAACTCTTCTAACTAACTCACTGTCTGCTCCAAATTACCTGGTATTTATATTATTTTATGGTTCCAGACTTTTCTAGCAATAAACCATGTTCGAAACGTTTCATCTTATCCATAGATGAAAGTTCTGGAATCATCGACAATACAAATAGGGCTAACTGGCTTGTGTATTGACGTTTTCCAGAAAATTCTAGTGAGATTTATGGACATTTAGTCTTCTCAGATCAGAATTCACTATTATATGTATATATATATATATATATATATATATATATATATATATATATATATATATATATATATATTATATATATATATGTATATATATACATATATATATATATATATATATATATATATATATATATATATATATATATATATATATATATACTTCTAGCGGTTAATATAAGCTCCGTACTAAAACGGTATTATACTAACTCCAGTAGAATATACACCATGTATATTATTATCTAAGTAGCGCTTTATGTAAACTCCGACCAACAGGTAGGATCAAGTGGACTCCGTAACTGGATAAAATATTTTTGGGATCCGTATATAGTTTTTAGCGTACACAACTAAGCTCCTGCAATGTTGTCAATAATTGTATTAGTCGTAGATTTTCAAATTTTATAGCAGGTACATTTTGGAACTAAAATTTATTTAAATATCCACCAGTTTAGTCATCGAGGAATTTCAGGAATATTTGGTTAATGTATTTAAATAGGTTATAATATAAATGGTTAACAATATAATTTTATTTTTATGTATAATAAGCACGGTGATAATTTATATTACTTGCTCTAATTATTTTCAAACTTTAGTAAGTGTCTATTATAAACTAATTAATGCTAATAAATAGCATTATTTTATAGCGTTCTAATATATAATCTATTGATTAAATCCGAATAGCTGTTTGATATTCCTTTACTTTCTCGAAGTTATATTTTAGATATATTTATATTTATTCTAACACTCGAAAGCTTATTTAATTGATAAAACCTTCCTTCCATATTCCATTCACTTATAAGGGGCAGCACTAACATCAGTACGATAATAAGGCTTACCTATAGTCCTGGGCTGGCTAATAGGAAGCATTAGTGTAACAGTTTTATTGGTTTCGGAACTGCTACCTGGATTGGGGAAGCAGGATATCAGCATTAAGTTAATGCATATAGAAATTGTTGCTTGACCGGCGAAATATCAAATACCCGCAAGACGGTAGCAGTCTGAGAAAGCAACGCAAAACAACTTATTATTAGACAATGTCATATTTTCTAATAAAATAATATTGACTTTACAACGAGACAAATTTTCTGCTGTTGGACATCGAAACATGTACATAGCAACGAATTTCCTACGTCGGTATCCCGAAAAATTGTTGTAATAATGATACGGGAAACAAAAAACTTAAGATGGAAATGGGCGCCAAGAAACTCTGCGTTAATAAACAGTAGAATAAAATACAGATTCTCAATTCAAATAGTCAAAAAATTAAAGAACAGCTTATTAAGATAGAAATAGCACCTATTTTTAATCCATTAACGGCCCAAGGTACAAAACAGCTCCTAGTTATGCTGATGATTAGATCTAGAGCTTAAATGTAATAATAGAACATAGAAGATTGGAACAATTTAGATATCGCTGATAACGTTGTCACATAAAAGATAAAAGGGAAAATGCATGTAGTAAACCATAGATATAAGTAAAGGGGCTACACCGATTCAAGGCCAGAACAGATCATTTTCCCATGTAAATCTCCATAAGAAAATCTAAGGTCGATTCTGGTCATTTTTGACGCTTTTTTTTTGGTGGAGGCGCGACGGCTCGTCGGATCATTACGTGTAAGGTATCGTTGGAAAGCAGAGGGGACGGAAACGTTGAGAGATAGAAAACAAACAATGAGACATTGCCAAAACGGCGCTATATCGTATCTCCATTGTTATTGGTTCGAGTGTGACGTACGAGGGCTCGTTGGAACGGTGAGGAGACGGGAAATACGAACCTTTTCAATACCTGTTCAATACCTGTTCAATACCTGTTCAATACCTGTTCAATACCTGTTCAATACCTGTTCAAACCTGTTCAATACCTGTTCAATCCTGTTCAAACCTGTTCAATACCTGTTCATTAAAGCTGATTGATCGTATACCTACATTAATTCTCGAACAGGTATTGAACAGGTTTGAACAGGTATTGAACAGCTATTAAACAGGTATTGAACATGTATTGAACAGGTTTGAACAGGTATTGAACAGGTATTGAACAGGTATTGAACAGGTATTGACCAGGTATTGAACAGGTATTGAAAAGGTTCGTATTTCCCGTCTCCTCACCGTTCCAACGAGCCCTCGTACGTCACACTCGAACCAATAACAATGGAGATACGATATAGCGCCGTTTTGGCAATGTCTCATTGTTTGTTTTCTATCTCTCAACGTTTCCGTCCCCTCTGCTTTCCAACGATACCTTACACGTAATGATCCGACGAGCCGTCGCGCCTCCACCAAAAAAAAGCGTCAAAAATGACCAGAATCGACCTTAGATTTTCTTATGGAGATTTACATGGGAAAATGATCTGTTCTGGCCTTGAATCGGTGTAGCCCCTTTACTGATATATAATACAAATAGACTGACTGCTGCCATACATCCGCGCTTCCGCAATGCGACAGAGAAAACTGACGAAAATCAATCCCTGCATCTTTTTCTAATGGGACGGGTTTATTGACCACGTTTTCGATAAACCTGACAAATTAGAAAGAGATGCAGGGACTACTTTTCGTCACTTTTCTCTGTCGCACTGGGGAAAGGGATATTTATTGCAACAGTTAGTCCATTTGTATTTTATGTCTATGTATCAAACTGATATCTTCATATAACTATTAAATCTACAAAAAGAAGAAATTGCAATATAAACAAAATTTGTTTAGTACGTGTCTAGAAAAGAACTCAAAAAAAGGAATTTGGATATAGAAACGTCAACTACATGTGTAGTATAAAAATCAAATTTATTCTTTTAACCAAAATGTTTACACCAAGTTTGATTGTATTAAAATATTCGGTAGCTCCAACTAACTGTACTACTCTATAGTATTCAGTTATCCATCTCAATATGTCCGAACTTTATTTATTTTTTTATTTTTTGGATAGAATACAAGAAATATGACACAATATTTATTAATACATATTTTATTTGGCGTTTCGATGTTTAAATAGGAGTTCGTTCTCAAAAATGTACAATATTATTTTTACAAGGTATTGCGTAGATACAGATAGTATGCAAGATGTTATTTATGTTTTTACTTTATCTGGCTGGTTATATTATAATCAATTAGTTCCCAGTTGTTTCGCACTCTGTATTGATTTGTGATATTATCCATAACAGGTTCATATATTTCTTTAATAATATTCTTCTTTCTGCAACGTTCAATCGGCTGTTATTTTGTTTTTTCGTCGTCCATTTAAATTTTTGCTTAAAGAGGAGCGATTGCCAATATATATTCTGTTGTTAATTTCGTTTGTAATGTTTTTATTACCAGTGATTTTAGTTCACACATAATTAGACCGATGAACCATTTCAAAGTTGTACTGGTCTATTGACATAGTATGTCTTATCATATTTCTCTTTTTATGATATATTTTTTTATCCTCGTTTATATGGAGGACCCATTTTTTCCGCTTTTTCGTATTGAATTTATCGGAGTTTTTGTTGTTACTATTGTAGTTCTGCAACTACATAAAGCATTATTAAAATATCAATAGACTTTTTGTTAGTTTTGATTCTTCTCGTATAATTAGCCCAGTAACAGAGAGTCATTCCATCCAATAAGGTTGGAGGCTGCTCAGTCATCAAAGACAATCATTCCATTCAGTAGGGATGAAGGCTGCTTAGTCATCAAAGACAGTCGTTCTATCCAGTAGATGAGATGGCTGCTCAGTTATCGAAGAGACGAGTTCTATCTGTCAAACAAGAGAGTCGTGTCTTGGTTAAGGGGTAGCTTTGCGCTATAGCTGATTCTTTTGTGGTTTCTGTGTGTCAAAGGAGTAAGGTACAATCTACATATTTGTTGCCAAAATTACTTTGCTACTGTATCGAGTACCGTTTGAATAATAATATGAATTTTGTTACGAATTTATCTTTTATGCTGAACTCTAATAAATCTTTTACCGCGAATTGGAAAACATGTTTTAACCTTTATTTGAAACATTTATCGTTAACGTTCAGTGGACCATTTTACGTTTATCTAAATAAGTATTTACTATATTGTGTAATAGCTGTAGTTTTACTTTACTATTGTATCTGTATGGGTATAATGTATAATATAATATTTTTTTTTTATTTAGAATTTCCGCATCAACCATTAAAGGTTATTAGCGGGTTTTACAGATTTTACAGTTGTTATTACAAATACAAATTTACTAATTACAAATTGCGTATTAAATTACACATAATAAATTACAAATTACAAAGAGATACATATAATATAACTTAAATTTTGTGTAGTAAACGTATGTCCTTAAGGAATTTGATTGTATTAGATACATTACTGTTTAAAACATCTTTAAGTTTTTTTGCTTCTTCTGGTACGTTGTTGATGGCTCTTTCGTAGGAATAAAGAGGACATTCAATCAATACATGTTGAACAGTTATTGGACATTCACAATAGGAACATTCAGGTGGTAGTTCTTTTGTTATGAGATGCTGGTGAGTTAACGCTATGTGTCCAATTCTTAGTCGGTTTATAATCACTTATAAATAATAATAATATTATTTTATAATATTTATAATATTATTTTATAATATAAGTCGGTTTATAATAATAATATTATTTTGTATATTTCTAAATATACAAAATCATCCTAATTGCATTACATTGATCTTTATGTGGCAATTAGCTAAGTCATTAGTCTTTCCAGCCGTATTATATTTTCCCCGATTTTTTTTTTGTAGACAAAACTTGTAGACATAATATTTAGTTTTCAAATCAGCTGTAACGCTAATTCGTTCACCTTTTTTAAATCCCTATATATGAGTTGCGACCGATATCACAATTTTAATACCTAAGTTGTTAAAAATAAGTTATTTTAAATTAAGTCTTCAATACCTAAAATTATTACTATGCAAATCTGATTCGAAATATCGTCAAAAGTAATACACGGCATGTAAAATTTAAATTTTTAATAAAAAGTAAAAGATTAGACATTACTTATGGGGTTCAAAGAACGAGCTTGTACGAAGATTGAAGTACTAATAAGACCACCGCAATCGGACATACCCCGGGTAATGATTAATTAATTAATCGCCTAATTCTTCAGTCACCCCTTTAATATGATTTTGTCAAATTGGTGCTTTTTAGGACCAACTATTCTAATAGCAACTGTTAAGGGTATATCTAGAGATAATGAAACTTTACTTAAACTTATCAGACATATGCGCTAAACACGAATCTGAGTTATTTCTAGAGCAGGAAACACATATAGGGCCTAACCTAGGGCACTTGGTATAAAGCTGATCGCTAAAAACCCCATTATAGATATAGACATGCTATTTCTATCGAAAACGAAGCAAAGAAAAACTTAAAGTAAGAAAGAACAAAACCAGTCAGCTGAGAGAACTTTTAAACGACGTTGAGCTTGGATCCACCATATAGTAAAAATACTACAATGGCTTATCCGGATAATGAACAACTGTATTCAAATTACGAAGATACCCAAAGTCTAGAGACAAGCCAAATTTGTCCAAAATCGGTACAGATCTAGGTTGACAGAGTAATAGTCTAATTTTGTAAGGAGTTTTACCTTTAGTTTTAGACTTATTGTAATCATTAATTTTGAATTAAATTAATTAAATTAAACTAATGTACCCCTTCCTAAACAACATGGCCTAGTTGCCTGATTTCAACTATAACGAGAATGATATCTTGATGGAAGGGGGTTACAACTACTGGAGGGTTTCTGGGTAGCGCCCCCCTCCGGTTACGCCACTGCATGGTTTAGTGCTGAGTGTCCGGACCACAGAAGTGTAGTAGACTTTCGAAACGGACCATTACGGAATATAATTTGTGACCCCTGCTCTAGAAGATAAGTAGCTAGAGAACGAAAGAAACCAAATCTAGATTCGCAAGATTCACTTTTCGAATACCAGCCCATTGTACGATGGCTCAAATCAAGGAAAAACTGGTCAGATCAACACATTTGCAAGATATATCAGAAAAAACATGTTAATAATAAGGCACTTATTTGTTTTAACGTAATTTAACAGAACTAAATACAGCGTACGAAGAAATATTCGGAAGTAAAAGTAAACATAAGTAAATAAAGCGATCTTTAATATTACACTACACAACAACAAGGGCAAGAAACTGATAACAGAATTAATGAAACACATGCAGACATTTGCGCCATTCAAATGAGGTAAAAAGGTCACAGGTCACAAGATTTAGCAACGACATAGCACCAGGTATGAAGTAAATCTTAAAAGTATACAACATAAAAACGGAAAACCCTTAAAAATGTGGACGCATAAGATGAATACACAATAAATAATAACATATTTCAGTAGGCAAGATCGACAAAAGTATACTTTTATCAAGCGGACACAAATCAGTGATATACTACATGTTGACAAACAAAAATTTTCATTACAAAGAAGTATTAAACTGAAAAAATTAGTTGAGGAAAAAAAATTACAACAAACCATGAAAATTTGATGATTCGAAGGAAATCTATCGGACTATGGCAACTGACATGCCATCTAGAACGTATTCAGACATGGTCTGAGAGTCAGTAACAACCTTTATTGGGAGTCTTAAGCTGTTATGTATAGTACCTGTTATATACTTTAACAACACATCTTTTCAACTACTTACAACTTACCCAGAATTTTGGTAGCTTGACTCATGTATACCTGGTAATAATTCACTGATGTTGGACTTTTTGGTCCGAAACCGTTATGTGATGTAGCCCGAAAGAGTCTGTTTAATTATATACCTTTTATATATTTTTTTTAAATTAAACTTTTGTGATTCATGGTATACAGTTAACAACACTAATTTCATTTTCCTTGTGGATTAGATTAAAGTTGCATAAAAAATGAAATAGTCTTCTTTCATACAAACATCGACAGTTTTTAGCTTTAGGTGTATCTGAACCACACCTGCTGTAAAAGATCTACCCTAAAAAGATTTATTTTACGTACAATTAGCACATTGCCTCTGGAAATGACCTATAGTGCATGAGTCTGATCTGCCTTAGTCGTTGCGGTTTATTTTCCTAAACCATATTGTTATAAGAGCTTTCTTTATTTAGCATGAGTTCTCATTCTATACGGATTTGCAGCGATAACATGAGGATTTTAATGTTTTTTTAATATTGTTCTGAATCTATTTTAGCCACAATTAAAGGATAAAGTATGTTTGTTTACGTTTTAATTTCCACTTTGGAAAAGATGGTGAAAAAATTCTTCGAATAATTTAATTTTATCTGACTGATTTATATTGACAAGTCAGACATACATTATACATTTTAAAGTAGACGACTTTAAAAATGATAATACCAATATTGTTGAGTTGCGTTCATGGGACGGCTTTACTTGTAAGATAGGTCATTCGAGTACATGAAATCAATTTTAACTTTGGAATATCCGTCAAAAAAATCATAGCATGTAATTCGTCTTTAAAAAGACAAACACATGCCATGTTGACAGTAAAGCTCTCCTGTTAGTGATTCCACAGTAAATTATAAGGGGAAAAACCAGGAAAAAAACCTCATAATACTATCCCGAATAGATAGATCTCAAATGTGTAAACACTTATGGGATAATGAAGATAGGAATCACTAACAGGAGAGTTTTACTGTCATCATGGCATGTGTTTGCCTTTATAAAGACTAACTACATGCTATGATTTTTGTCTGACGGATATTCTCAAGTTAAAATTGATTTCATTTAATCGAATGAACTATCTTAAAAGTAAAGTCGTCCCAGGAACGCAACTCAACAATATTGGCAATATCATTTTAAAGTCGTCTACTTTAAACTATAATATAATGTATGTCTGAATTGTCAATATAAATGGGTCAGATAAAATTAAATTATTAAAAGAATTTTTCTACTAAAAAACAAAATTTGGTTAATTTACTGATGTTTGTATTTTGAGAACGATTTCCGAAGTGGAAATTGAAACGTCAATAAACGTGCTTTAAACTTTAATTGTGGCTTATTTTAATTTAAATAGTAAATACTTTAATGTTTTATCTAGATTTATTGAATCGTTCTCTTCTCTTTATTTGCTCTATTTGGTTTTTACTTCAATGATTTCAAGTAAAACTTTTTTTGTGCTCTCTGAACCTTATTGAAGATATCGTTTACATAAAATAGTGAGTTTCTTATAACATATATTTCGTCATTATATGCTAGGTGCTGCTTTGTACCTTGGAATATCTTAAATAGGCGTATTTCCTATTTTAGTAAGCTGTGCTTTAACTTTTTGACTATTTTAATCGAGAATCTAGTTCCATCTCTGTTTTTTTAAAATGACCTTTATATAACATATAAAGCCATCAGAAAGCCTAAACCTAAATTATTTAAAAATTCTTAACTAACGTTCTCTAAGTTTTCACCAGTATCAGAAAATATAGATAGAAATCCCAAAAAATCCTTTTATACCACTTAGAAGAACATAATGAAGAATGACGGTAAGCTGATCTATGTGAGATATATCTGGTGTTGAATCAATAATTAGAGAGTAAAATTTGGCTTCCTTTATTTCGTTCACTATAATGAGTTTTAAATCTTTTGATATAATAGAAATAAATTCATCACATATTATAGCGATAAATAGTTTGTTGTACCAATGTTGCAGTTCAAAGGAACTCTATAAATATTACAAATCACCTATATAATTACCATTATTTTTACAAAAAATACTTCATTTTTACCACG
Source organism: Diabrotica balteata (assembly GCA_918026665.1). Lineage (NCBI taxonomy): Eukaryota > Metazoa > Arthropoda > Insecta > Coleoptera > Chrysomelidae > Diabrotica > Diabrotica balteata. The sequence continues at coordinate 129,432,402 of OU898276.1, forward strand.
AAACGCCAACATGTAAGAAATAATTTTATTGTCACTACTGCACATTAAAGTATGTACTTACATCCAATATATTTTTTTTATTTATCATTTTTAAATACGTGCATAATAAATAGGGATGGCAACGATATATCCATACATTAAATATACCAATATCGCCCACACAGGATTAATACAGCATATTGGCTCGTATGTAGTATATACTCCAGAATATCCCTTAACCGGAGACACCTCGTCTGTCAGTCGACGCCAAAAAAATAATGGCTGGGTATTAACTGGTAAGACCGCCCACTGGCGTGTTACTTTATCTATTCCTTCTATTGGTCAGTCTTAACAGGTAGTCAAATTTGCGAAAGGAGATTAGTCTATATTGAGAAGTTATAAGAGTTGGTATATGCAGCGTAGTCTGACAGACAACGCGTCTCTGTTTGTGTGTGTGGTTATAGTACTCGTGTATACAAGAATATGGCCGGGCCGTCAAAGAAGCGTGTGCGATTAGGTGATCCAGATTACGTAGAGACTTTAGAGAAATGGTACCAGGAAGATTTCAGTGATACTAGTGATATAGATGACGTCTCCGACGACTATCGTATAGAATCTGAACACGATACAAGTTCAGAGCAAAGTGCTGATGAAGGTAATGAAAATGACGAGACTCTTCAAGAACGTTCATCAGCTTACTTTTATGGCAAGAATCGTTATAGATGGTCTTCTTCAGAAGTTCGTCCATCATCAAAGACCCGAAACCACAATATTGTCATGAAAATTCCCACATTGACCGCCAAATCACGAAATTTGGGTGACACAGCGGATCCTCTTTCTGTTTGGGGTTTATTATTCAGCCAAAATATTTTAGAGCACATTAAGGAGTGGACTAATAAAAAACTTAGTACAATGCGTATGAGCTACAAAGCACCGAATAAAATTGATCTCAGGGACGTTGATCTTATTGAATTAAAGGCATTTTTAGGTCTACTGATATATTCAGGGATATTTGATTCAAACCATGAGAATCTGGAGACTATATTCGCTACTGATGGAACCGGCAGAGAAATATTCAGATGCGTGATGAGCATAAAACGAATGTCAATTTTATTATGTGCTCTACTGTTTGATAATCCTGAAGACCGAGAAGATCGAAAGCAGAATGATCTAGCGACTGCAATTTCCTTTGTATTCAATGCATTTATACAATATAGCCAAAGTGCTTATGGTCTTGGCCAGTCCGCCACCATAGATGAAATGCTTGTGAGTTTTAGAGGACGGTGTCGCTTTAAAATGTACATGCCAAACAAACCGGCCAAGTATGGCATTAAAATACAATGCCTGACAGATGCTAGGAATAGCTATTTGTATAACGCTTACATTTACTGTGGCAGAGATTCGGATGGAAGAGGGCTCACTGCTGAAGAAAAACAACTCTTAAAACCCACTCAAGCAGCATTATGTCTCGCTAAACCACTTTTCAATAGCAATAGAAATATCACGGCCGACAACTGGTATACGTCCATACAGCTAGTGGATATTTTGCTAAAAAATAAATTGACGTATGTTGGCACAATGAAAAAAAATAAGGCCGAAATTCCACCTAATTTTTTACCTGACAAAAAAAAAAGAAAAGGGAACTACAATTTATGGATTTAGAGAAGAAAAAACTATAATATCTTATGTTGGAACAAGAGGAAAGGCCACAATACTGGTATCCTCAATGCATGATAGAACTGCCACTGATAATAAAGTAAACAAACCCGAAATTATTGCTTATTATAACGGAAATAAAGGAGGAGTGGATAGTATTGATGAGAAGTGTTCCAAGAGTTCTTCGAGTCGCCGAACTCGTAGGTGGCCAATGGCAATATTTTTTCGTATTCTGGATATCTCCGTCGTAAATTCCTACATTCTACACCAATGTTACAAAAACAACGCACAAATAAAAGAAAAGATTAAGTTTGCCCTACAATTAGCTAAACAACTAGTGCAACCACATATGGAGAGACGAATGATAAATGTGCATATACCACGAGAAATACGTCAGACCATAAGCCGTATCCTTGGCTCTACAGTAAAATCACCTGCACACCCAAATATCCATATTCTGGAAAAGAGAAAAATATGTCATCTCTGTCCGTCAGCCAAACGTAGAATGACCAAATATTTATGCATCGAGTGTCGCAAACCAACATGCCTTCAGTGTACAAAGCCAATTTGTGACAAGTGCATTGAAGAAAAACAGTAAACTTTGAGGATTGCTAGAGGAGCCCCAGGACATCATATTCAGTGTTGTTTCACATTTTTTGCTTTAGTGATTGTTGTGTTATCTTTTTTATTTTTTCAATTTTTGTTGTTGTTAATATTACGGTTTGTAAAAAAATTTCTTTAAAACTTGTTCAATACTCTTTCTTTTTAGGTTCTGTCAAGATATTACTATTTTTCTTTGTTTATAATTGGATTTAATTTAATTTTTTCATTCTACTTAATCCAAAAGGGTTACGTTTGTCCATATTTATTAAAATATTACAGACTTTTATAGTATTTTATTTATTTTCGCCAACTAAAAAAAGTCGTCTCGTAGACGATGCCTCTCTGTCTACGTAACAAAGCTGACATGTCTCCGGTTAAGGGATATATTACATACTATAAAATACTATGTCTAAGTATTCCTTGTCAAGATCAGTCTCTACTTCAAATTATGTTGTATAATTTAGTTTATTATTTTATACGTATTGGGGCACAGCGACATTGATGTATAAAGTTTTTGATATCCCCAAGGGTAAAAGCGATTAACGAATCGGCATAATTTAAATGTTTCAGCAATAGTAATGAATATCATGTTTTTCTGTTAAATAAAAATGAAAAAATTATAAAAATTAATAACTAATTTTCTGGCTCTGGGTCATAGGCGTCTAGGTTGCCTAGGACTTAGTTCGCCTCTGAACGGTAGAATAAAAGCAGTAGAAAAGATTTAAAAAATAAAAGCAGAAACATATCTTTTCCTACTTTTTTGATAAAGAAAATTTTGTACACTTATTTTAACACTGTTATTTTAAATAATTGATCGATTTGACCGTTACTTGATAGAGATTCATTTTATGTAACAATGAAATACTGAAAACTTGTTTTCAAAACTTCCACAAAATTTATTTTAAACTCTTATCACTACAGCTGTTTTGGCTGATTTCCTTTCTTAAGTGATCTATTTTTGGCGTGTGTACACTTTATATTCCTTAATGAAATAGGTTGAGGAAGGGAGAACTGTTTGTCTCAAGTTGGTCATTCAGAATTATATCTGTGTTTTTTAATTTGTTGATTTCAATAGATTCTAACAAAGATAGCTTAAGGCCTTTATTTTGAATTATGAAGAATGTTAAATTCGTCATTAAAAGAATGATTGTGATCTACATACGCACTTCACCTTCTAGATCATAATCATTCTTTTAATGACGAATTCAACATTCTTCACATTCAAAATAAAGGCCTTCAGCTATCTTTAATGATAGGATCTATCTTTAAGGATGACCTACGGCGCAGAAACCCTCACAAGAACAACGAATAATGTTAGTTAGTTATGAACACTGCTCAATGCTACTATACGCAAAAGATCAGGAGTAGCAGACGTTATTGAAAGGATAACAACACTAAAGTGGAACTGGGCAGGTCATGTAGCAAGATCAGTTGATGACCAGTGAAAAAAAAAGAACTTTGGAATGGAGACCCCGAATACAAGCTAACAGAAATAATGGTCGACCTCTAACGAGATGGACAGATGGCATAAAAAGAGTGACTACAAATTGGATTCAGATGGCGCAAAATCGGACTAAGCGGCATGCGAGAGGCCTATGTTCAGCAGTGGACGTTAAAGGCTAGTTGATGATGATGATGAAGCTATCTTTGTTAGAATCTATTGAAATCAACAAACTAAAAAACATAGATATAATTCTGAATGACCAACTTGAGACAAATAGTTCTCCCCTCCTCAACCTATTTCATTAAAGACTATAAAGTGTAAACGCATGCCAAAAATAGATCACTTAAGAAAGGCAATCAGCCGAAACATCTGCAGTGACAAGAGGTTAAAATAAATTTTGTGGAAGTTTTGAAAACAAAGTTTTCAGTGTTTTACTGTAACTTTAAATGTTGTACACTGTTTTTTATCAATATAAATGAGTTGTGACCGATATTATAAACTTATTTACTCTGCACAAAGAGTCTCTTTAACACCTACAGTTTTTACTATACAAATCTGATTCGAATTGTATCCGAAAAGTAAAAGTCAATATGTAAAATTTAAATGTTTAATGAAAAATTAAAGTTAACCCATTACTTATGAGGTCAAAAGAAGCAGCCTTCACGAAGACTGAAGTACTAATAAGACCGTCGGGCATATTCTGAGTAATGATTAATAAATTAATCGGCTAATTCTTTAATCACCCGTTCAATATGATTTTGTCAAATCGGTCCTTTTCAGGACCAACTATTCTAATTATGTCTATAAATATTGAGGGCATATCTAGAGATAAAAAAACTTTACTTTACTTAAACTTATTAGATATACCTATGAGTTTAATACAAATGTGACGTATTTGTAGTGCAGATCTTTGCTGGCAATGAAAGCAAAGAAAAACTCAAAGTGCGAGAGAAAAAAAACCAGTCAGCTGAGGGAACATTTCAACAATGTTGAGCTTGGATCTACCATCTACCAGTAGATACTAGGACTGGTATTATGAAGACGATATACCTATTGATGCACCAAAAAATTTTGTTGCTGAAGTGGATAAAAATATAAATCATACCTTAAAGACAATAAAAATACATTTTAAATGAATTTTAAGCCAAATCCAATAGTGTCATGAAATGCTTCAACTCTGGACTTCCTATAAATACCTTGCCAATATTTTGTACTGCACACACAACTAAAAGGAAAACTGAGGACCAGAAATAATATTCTCCGCAAGCTTGCCAGTATGGGTGACATCAACACATCCTTAACACGTAGATTAAGACTCCACATCAATACATAAACTCTACCCTATCGTAGCTGTAAATATATCCAATATGCGACGTTCATTGAAACCGTTACTTGATGAAAATTTATTTTCTCTAACAATAAAAGATGTATGCGTTTACACGTTATAGTTTGTAACTGAATAAGTAATGGACGGGATAATTGTTTGTCTCAAGGTGGCCACTCAGAATTATGTCTTTATTTTTTAATTTGCTAATTTCCATAGATTCTACTTTTCATCGAATCTAAAGGTAGCTTCAGTTCTTTATTATAAATATACTTTTTCAGGAATGAAAATACGTAAATAGAACCTGGAATATGCATGTAACGTAACCTTTGATCACTGAGATAAACCCAACTCCTGAATAATGGCGCCGATATATGTAGTTAAAATTTTGTACACGTATTTTTACACATAGATTTAGCTATAAATTAGTCAGCCAAATTCAGCGGATATTAAGACACACACACATCCATACATAAGCTCTACATTATCGTAGCTATCAATTCACCTTATATCCGAAGATAAGTAGCTAGAGAATAAAAGATACAAAGTCTAGAAACGCAACATCCACTCAACGAATACCAGCCCAATTTATGACTAAAATCGAGAAAAATCTGACCAAAGATTATTGCAAATTTTACACTCCACGTTTATTGATTACATATAACCCCTAAATAGAAGATAAAACATTCAGAAGTATGTAATATTGGTGAACTGGTATATTCTTCTTATATAAATTAAGCATTCTTCCCTCTTTTGTGCAGTACTACCAATTTTTACATAAAAATATTTATTTTTGCACTTAAATATTTATTTTAAGATAACCCATTCAGAATTATATGTAGTACACAGATAAAATCAGAAATAAAATAATAAAGAAGCTGTATACAAGATATCGTAAAACAATGGATTAACTAAAAGTTCTTATTAATCGTATTCTTAAATAAAACGTATAAAGACATACTCCTGATAACAAAATGCATTAGAAAACTTTCGCATATGAAAAAACACATCCAACTTGGTAATGAAATCCTTTTGTATTTATAAAGCTATTTTTAGAATAGCACGTACCTACCAAAAACAGGTATTTGGTATTATACATATCTATTACATATTGTCATGATGATCGCCAACATTCGTAACGGATAGGCACATCAAGAAGAAGAAGAAGATTACATATTGTAATGCGTATGAATGTTAACAAAAATGAGGAGTCCGTATGAACCGTTTAAAATATATAAAATGTATATATCAAGAACGCTGGCTTAATTGCATAGTTGCCAAACTATCAGAGCTTACTTAAACCGATAAACTTATGGTTCCAATATACAGTGAAAAAGATCTGAACGACCCCTATAATATATACACGTGAACTAAGCGAAATACATTTATGATACAGGTGTACTTATAAGCTCCAAAATTTTTTTAAGAATTATGAAACTATACATCTTAACGAATCGACAGAGCCAATATTATGGAATGGACAAGTGGGCTCCGTATATTGGTGTCCACTTGACCACGGAGCTCACTTAAACCTGAATTTTAACATGGGCGGAGTTCACTTTATGCCGTAATCACGCGCATGACGTCACCTTGTGCTAAATTTTCAAAATGTATTCATGCTTGCGGATAAAACGAACTGTTGAAATTCTAATATAATTTACTAGATGTTTTATTTACTACGTAAATTTAAGCTTAAGTATTTAAATTAGTATATTGTAAAAAACAATATTGCAACGATTATGGACTAAAAATCAATTTGAAGAAAACCAAGTTCATGGTATTTACAAATGCACAAAACATCAAAGTTAAGCTAGTAATAGATATTACAGAAATGGAACAAATATCTTCGTACAAATACCTTGGAGCATGGATCACAGAAGATACTGATCAGACAAAAAAAAATAAGATGCCGCATTGAAATTGCGGGGTCAACTTTTAATTGAATGAGAAAACTTTTTTGTAACCGCGATATCAATATATCGGTCCGGATAAGAATGCTTCGATATTATATTTTCTCTACCCTTTTGTATGGAGTTGAGGCTTGGACACTTAAAAAATCCAACATTAAAAACCTAGAAGCATTCAAAATGTGGTGTTACCGACATATTTTGAAAATATCATGGATGGATCGCAAAACAAACGAACAAGTTCTCGAACAACTAGGAAAACAATGCGAAGTTTTAAATTCCATAAAAATCAGGAAATTGGAATACTTGGGGCACATCATGAGAGGTTAAAAGTACGAACTACTAAGGAATATAATGCAGGGTAAAATCAAAGGTAGAAGAAGCGTAGGAAGACGTAAAATCTCGTGGGTACGCAATATCCGTGAATGGTTTGGATGCAGTTCAATTGAACTATTCAGGCGAGTAACCAAAAAAATTATAATTGCCAGAATGATTTCCAATCTCCGATAGGAGTGGAACTTGAAGAAGAAGATTGTAAAAAATAACAATTTTCCCATAAGAGTGAAGTTTGATGGAGGGAGCCATGGCCGAATGCCACAAACTGCAAACTATGGAATGTGATTTTTATACAATATATATTTTATATATAGTAGTTAGGTATAATTGACTGACACGTTAGGTAAACTATTTCTTTTGAGGTTGCAGTCATTAATAGGGCAGAATAAGTAAAACTCTTTGTTCTTTTATTTAGCTTTCACAAAAATTTATTAGCTTCTTCAGGATATGCTAAAATATGGTTATAATTATTTAATCTCCTACCTACATATATATATATATATATATATATATATATATAATATATATATATATATATATATATATATATATATATATATATAAATATTTTTTTTTTTGAGGTTTCAGTCATTAATAGGGAAGGATAAGTTTAGAAGGATAGGTTTAGATATAAGATAAAAAACTCTTTGTTGTTCTTTTATTTAGCTTTCACAAAATTTATTCGCTTTTCAGGATATGCTAAAATATGGTTATAATTAGGTAAAGAAATAATAATAAGACTTACTCACTTTAGTTTAGACTTAACACTAACTTTAAAAAACAGTACGATTGTTCTTGATATTTATAGAAAGCCAACTCATACTGGTACAGTGATACCAGCAGACTCACATCATCCAATACAACACAAAATGGCAGCCTTTTACAGTTACATTAATCGGTTAATTTCTTTACCATTAACTTTGACTTCATTCAACAACGAGTTACAAATTATAAAACAAATAGCTTTGAACAATGGTTATTCCACTAATCTAGTGAATAAAATTTTGCATAAAAAGACAAATAGAATGCTAGAACATCAAGTATACACACAACAGTTTAATGAAATAGTGGAACAAAAATCTTACCGATCTTTAACATACATAGGTGAACTTTCCTATAAGATTGCAAAAGTATTCGATGACCACATAAATATCTCATTTAAAACTGCCTCAAATTTAGGATTGACTTTCTTAAATAACAAGGACAAACGTAACTCACTTGAGTATAGCGGAGTGTATAAGTTGAGCTGCCATACCTGCAATGCATGTTACATCGGTAGAACCTTTAGATCCTTCAATACCAGACTAAAGGGGAACATCTTAGATATATAGAACGTCCAACATCAGGTCAATCACATTTCTCCCAACATATTCGTCGAACAAACCACATCTTTGATCCACAAACAGATTTCACAATCCTTCATACTTGTAATAAAGGCTCCTTATTAAATAACCTAGAACATTTAGAAATATTAAAATCATTAAAAAATCAAACAACAGTTACACTTAATGCACAATTAGAATTAGAATACACACCAGTATACTCAGTATTATTATAATAAAATTTTTTCGATATAAATAATATTACCTGAACCTACTCCATTTCTTGTTTCTACAGTAGATCCATATACTTAGAGAATAATTGTTACCACAAACATCAACTTATCATATTAATCTTCCATATATTTTCCATTAACATCACACAATACTTTGTAGTAACTTCAATACCATAGTAACAACATTTTGTCCCAGAACCCATTTAATCAAATACATCTGATATACAGTTTTGATATACTTCTCAGATTGTTTTAAATCTTCAACATAAAATTAAAATCCAGCACACTATGATGGATCGAATTTCTTGTTCACAGAATTTCTCCTTTTTTCTTTTCTTCAACATATCACCAATAAAAAATAAACTTTCCTAAAACTAAATTAAACATCAGTAATGAACTGGTATGGTACCTCAACTTATTTAACCCATAATAATTATTATTGCATTCCATCTGGTTTCGACAAATACTTAATTTACAACATATTTCATTTCAAACTCAACACGTGGTTTATGGATTTCCAACATGACTTGAAAATTGTTCAGACTAGCAGTTTGGATTACATATATCTATACTATTCATAATCCTGTACAGATTTATAATTTAAATAGAAATATTAACTTTCATAAACAGATATTAATTTTTTAAAAATTTTAAAAATTTTTACTAAAACTACTGTAAAAAACTCACCAGTGTTCTTGTCGGTTTGAGGAATGTCTGTTCATATGATACAAAGAATTGAAATAAAAGTATACTTTACACCGGTTTAAATGGGTACCGGCTACCCAGGGATGGAACCAATTTCCGGTTCCAATTGTCATAAATTAGCATTGCCAACTAATTATTCAAGACTTAAGTCAGTCAATTACTCGAACTCAAAATTTGAATAATCATCAATATTCACCCAATTACTACTTTATTTAATTATTAATTATTATAATTTAAATTAAATATTTTTAGAAATGTTTATACACCATAACAGATAGCTCAGACCGACAATTATTTCAAATAAAAAAAAAAAAAAAAATTTCAGGCAATTTGTAAATTTGTTATACCTTTCAATTACAAGTACACTTGTTTGCATTTACTAAATAATCATTTTAATTTGTTCTGAAAAATTCAGGCTAAAATTGGTTAGTTATAATAGATGATGTATTTCAATTATTCACAATTTTACATAAAAAAATTTTTTTGAATTGGAAACTTATTAATTAAAATTGTTAAAGTATGCCAATATTAAACACATCAATTTACTTTTGATTTCTAAATTAAAACAAATTTTGAGACATTCATTAATATCAACATACTCCATAATACTGAATAACTAAACTTACAGTATTTAGTAATAGAAAAAGAACTGTCACACTTCAACCTACATATGTCAAATTTGCCTCTTAAATCTAATAGGTTAAACATAAAAAAACTCATTACTTCCAACACTGAGATGTAGTGCTTACAGTTTCTTCCATTCCCCAAGTTTAAGTTTTAAATTCAATGTTTGTCCCGTCATTTAGTGTTTCTGTTCCTGTTAATGTGTGTTTAATTTGTCCCTGATTGTCTTAATTTGTAATAATTTTATATACTTTTATATACTTGACTTTACAATAATTGATTAATTTTGCCAATAGACTTGATAATTACAAGTCAAAATAATTGCACAACCACACAATCGGTACAGCTACTCTTATTCATTGTCATAAAACTGTCTCCTTCATAACATAAATACTCAATAAATAACATTGTTATCGAAATGAAGAAATGGGAGATGGATGATGCGTTTTGATTGGATGAAATGGAAAAAGGTGGGATGATTGGTTTGAGAATGAGACGTTAGTTAGTTTTGGAAGAAAAAAAGATAGGCAGTTGGTTTCCAAGTGTGCAAGGCGAACGGCCGTTGTTCTCGGGTAGTTTCCCAGAGGTAGGAAGCAGTAGCAGTGAAAGTTTGTGAGTTTTCGTGTAGTTAGTGTATCTGACAGAAGCTGATCCAGTAAAAGATTGTAAGTTATATTTTCTACTTATATTCCAAGAGTCACTGTTCAGGCCAACGAGAGATTCAGTTTATCGTAAAGAAAAGATATTCCAAGAGTCATTTTTCACTCAGGCCAACGAGAGATTCAGTTTATTGAGAGAAGAAGAAGCTAGCATAATTTTAACGATTCGTGCAGTTGAAGGAGATCATTAAGGACGATAAACTTGCAATAATTTGTTGTAAGATTGCTGATTACCTAGGGAGCGGCTAAAAGTAGATAGTTTAGTCTACACGGAACAAGAATTTGGACCACTCATCATCAGAGAGAGATAGTTTTGTTTTTCTGCAGTTTTTTTCTTTCATTGATAACACAATTTTTACAATTACTTTGGAAAAGATATAAATATTTTGATTAGGACATTTAGAATAATAATTGGGATTTTGAGATTTTAAGTAATATTGTTTATACCATTAATTTTGAAGGATCACGTACGTAGAACAAAATTTTAAGAATCATTATATGAGATATTGTTTATTGAAAACATTTGAGTGTGAATTTTATTTCATTATTTTTATTATAATATATAGTGTTATATCATATGTTTTTTTTATTATTACGGTATTCTTTGGACCTTACCTTTCACATGTAATAGCATAGATATTGAAGCACGAATTTAACCCTGAGATAAGAGAATTAAAAAGTGTATCGTGGTTGCTCCCATACAGTACTCGTAGACACACCGTCTCAGGACTAGCAACTTCAACTTGGACTCATATGTCGCCATGTTACCTATTCCAATGGTACCTTTAACATCTTAAATCATTATAAGAGATTTTGTAAACTAAATGTAATTAATTATTTGTTAACGGGTTTTGAAACGCTCAATACTCCGGGAGTATTGGGTTTTTTGGAGGTGTAGAACTTCCAAATTTCAGAAGAACTGAAAGAGAAGTGATGAAAAAAAAAAATACTAAAAATAGGGCTAAGCTCAGAGGAACAAATTTAAATGGCCAAAGAGACACTAAATCTCAAGTGAGTGTTCGGGCTAGCTTCAATGCACTGGATTGTGGCTTTAAAGATATAAATAACAATAACAAGAGATAATGAGCTAATGAGACAAGAAAGAAATGAGACCTGGTAATATCAAACGTGATACAACTGAAGAAGGTCACTGGGAATAAATTTATAGAAAGAGAACAATAAGAAGAGAAAAGAAGGGCGCCAACTCAACGATAGTTGAGATTTTGAAGTAACAATTGAATCTGGAGATAATACTCTGAAATACAAAAATACTAAATAATAATCTTGTTTTGCTATGTTATATACTGGTTAGTAGAACTGAAATAAAACTCAAACTAGCAACAATAAATATATTTATAAAAAAAGTATATAGGTATATGTGTATAAACAATTTACATATAATGCAAAGCCAAATAACAGTGGTAGTGGATGGTGTACACATACAATGGGACCTAATAGCCCCTCAACAAACGAATAGTCACTACCACTGGCCAAATAAAATATGAAATATTAGTATAAACCAAGAATAGTCCGTAGGGTAGCCTAAGTCTTAACACTAAGGTTAGTAATTTAGATTTAAATAGTTCTACTAAAATGAGGTACTAATGACAATATTGTAAAGATATCAAACTTGATAAATCTCTATTACAATTATATTAAATATATATTACATCCAAAAAGTGAGTTGTTCCATACTCATTATATCATATTTAAAAAAAAACACATTAAATTTATTTCCCTCCCAATATTAAATTGTATCATATCCAATGTATTGTATTAAAAAAAATATTATAGCAAAAGTGAGTTTGGTCAGTACTCTTAAAATCCTATTTAAAAAAAAATCTAATAAAAAAAAAGGTAATATATTTTCCCTCTCCCAATAATATCAAAATTATATTTTATCAAAATGTAGTTACTTGATCATATGCATATGAAAAGTTAACAGTAAATAGAAAGTAATACGTAATACAAAAAGTCAAATAGTTAAACAACTTATCTTTACAGCACTATAAGTCCATAGGAAAACTCCTCTTGGCACGGCTACATCAGTTTATGGCTGTAAAGACGAATCCTGGTCACAAAAGCCACAACCAGTCACTGGTCTCTGGGTGACAGCAAAATCCACGGGTTTGCTAACTATTCAAGAAATTTAGTTACTTGAGTCCTTGAGGGAATATTCTGAAGAGAATATCCTCAAGTAAAGTGAAATTAATATTTTCACGTGACGGAATCTAAAATTATTATTTAATTTAATAAATATGTAATTTAATAGGTGTAGCAGCATGGATTGACTGCACCAAAACAAAACATCAAAATATCAGGTATTAGGTTAAGTCAACATCATGTCAAATTTATGAAGTTACTTTCGTAGGCATGGCAAGCTTGCGCCATGAAAAGAACATGCGCAGAATATAGAAGGCTGTCCACATTTGTAGAACCTTTTATATTCCACCAAAAAAGTTAGGTAAAAAAGAACCAAAAAAACTTAATGATAACGACGTGGAATAAAACAGAATTTAAGTTTAACTATATAAAAAAAAATGACCTTCTGTTCTTTGCAAGTAAATCAAGGAAATTTTATATTTAAATTATTTCGGAACTCAAAAATAAATCTCTAAAGAAATACTAAATACAATGATAAATTTGATTATATGATAAGGAGATAATACGTATGAAATGATTTACTTACATGGAGCAGCAGCACGCCAAAAAAAATCTTCCTTTTATGTGGAACTCTTATAAATGAATATTGATTTTATAAAATTTACTTATTATTATTATTATTTATTAACTATATTCTTCCCCAAATTATCTTCCTTGTTCCAATTCCGTCACTTTGAAGGTGAACAATTTCACCGGTTGGCGTGGCTGTGTATGAGTTCTGACCAAAACTGATCGTTCCGCTTCCGCATAAAATCGATCTTCCTTTCAAAGCGATAACAGCGCGTGGGGAAAAATGTCGATTTAAAATCGATCGTAGGCGGGTAATAAAAATTTCTTGAGGGGTTTAAATTGGACTAGTCAGTAGCGTAAACGCTACAGTTTTTAACCATATATTTAGTGGCTACATTGATGTACTCCTAGTAAGTATTAAGCACACTTTGTATTAACCTTAGTCAAAATTTTAAACTTATTTATGTTCTTTTTAATTAAGTGGTTACATATTTTCTAGGACACTGATGATGGAATATGGATTCCGAAAACGTTTTGTCTGTCTAACTTAGCCCGTTTGTATTCTTAAATATATACCTTTTACAAAGGATTTTTATTAAATTTTTTTAATATATGGTATACAGCCAACTACGGGAACGTAGATTCATTTTGGATGAGAATTTTAAGTAAATGTGAATGAATATAGGTAATAGTTTCGAAATAACTTATTCGCTTTGTTATCGACTTCTAGCAGGTAGAATGAACATTATTTATTTTTTTAAATAAAATTCATATTTAAATATAAATACCAACTGCTTTGCAAAAAATAATCATTCTAGACCCAGCAACTTGATGTAAACTGCAATTGTGAAAAACAAACTGGTAATAATAATAATAATAAAGATATTAGAAACATACCTATTTAAAAAATTAAAACCAGGTAAGACGAAGAATCTCACAGGTAGTCTCCGAATGTAGCAACAAAAAATCACTAGAACTGTACCTAATAGTTATTATTTTAAAGAAACATTTTTAATCTAATTCACTTCCTGTTGTTAATTCACTATTGCTTCTGTCTTCTCCTGGAGTAATGATAATGGGCTCGATAAGACAATCTACACGCGTGTCTACGTCCTACATATTATCTTTTTCTTTCTGTGTATGTTTAATGCATGACTGCCAGTTGGAAGCGGTTATATTTTGTATGGCTTGTTCTAATAATAATTTGACATCTTTTATTTTAAAGGTTGTATTCTTTTTCACTAACCTCATTTTTTATTTGTACCCATATCAGCTCGATGGGATTCAATTCACAATTATACAATGGAGTTCTTAATACGGCGATGCCATGCTCACGTGCCATTTCGTCTACTGCAAATCTAATGTATGAACTCTTATGTTCGCGCACTATATCAAGTAAATAAATTTTTATAATGGATTATATCTCCTGTATAATACCAGTGCTCACCTACGGAGCACAGACATGGACATTTACACAGGGCAATTTGAATAGGATAAGGACACAAAGAGCGATAGAGAGACAAATGTTGGGTATATCACTTAAAGGTGGAAAACGTAACCAGTGGATCAGGACCAGAACAAAGACAGTAGACGCGATAGAACAATCAGCAAAACTCAAATGGAAATGGACTGAATACAATTAATGTCTCCAAGACGGACGATGGAACAATGCCATCGGAAAGTGGCGTCCATACAATGCAAAGAGATCAAGAGGCAGACCACAGATGAGGTGGAAAGATGACATCAGGAAACAAGGCGGTCCCACATGGCAAAAAACAGCTTAAGATAGGGAATGATGGAGAGAACTGGGGGAGACCTATACCCAACAATGGAAGTATAGAGAATAGGTTCAAAAAAAATCATGGATTCATCAAAATCTGTATTTTTACTTGTTAACCAATCTATTATATCTGCATTTAGAGATGCAGAAGTCGGTATTTTTTTCATACGACGGCTGTAATAAGGTACATTGTTCATTATAATTATAGATCCAGGATCTACAAGAGTCAGTATAGACGAAAACCACTTTTCAAAAACATCTGAACTTATATCCTCATGATAATCGCCCGTTTTAATTGAGGTAAATACATTTAAGTTACCTTATGAAAAACCTGAATCACTTCAAATGTGCGTTATAATGAGACGTCTTCCTTTGCCCGAAGGTGCTTTTAAGCCGGTTGAAAGTCCCTCAATAAAAACCTGTTGCGCACTTTTAATATTCAAGTCTTGCCATACTTTGGATTCCGTGTGACCCTCATTCAACCACATTTCGTAAGTATAATAAATTTTTTACCAAGTCGTCTAAAATTACTAATTTTTTGCAAATATTTTCTCCGCAATATCACTAATTTATCTCTCTCGATCAACAAACTGTTCCGATTTATCTTCACATAACGAAAGTCCATTTCATGTAAAGTATTTTGTAATACTATCATGGATATTTTATTTTAAGTATTATCTGCGTCTGCATTAACTTCTCGTTAAATAGCCTTTAACGTGGACAGTTCGTTTCTAAAATAAAATCCATGAACTTTTCTTCGGATTATACTTTTCGTACTATCGTCCAATACAATTTTTGCAAGTCCTTTATGGATTGGTTTTTGGATAAATATGTTTGTTACCTTGAATTATTCGGAAAACCGTACGAGCCGATACTTTCGTCAAATTTCCACACAATGCCGCGAGGTCCTCTATAAGCACATTTTGATATCTTCTACGCAATCCTTCATAAACCGATTTTATCATTTGCTTTTCTCTTATAGATAATCACCTTTTTTATTTTGTTTATTAACAGATGTACTGCACGTTGATTTTGATGTCATGGTGTTACCCGACGGTACGCTCATGAAATACTACCAGGCACCTGATTTTATTGTTTATTGATGGGAGAGTTTTCCCAATGTTGATGTGTTGCATTAAGAACATTACTTTCGAAAATAAATAACGATGTCCGCCTGTCTCTCTATCGGTTCTCAGAGTATACCTCAATGGCACGGATAAGCTGCAAGCGGTTCTAAATAATAAATTTTGCAACAAGGCGAGTCTACCTACTCCAGTTGAAGATAATAAAATATAGGTCAAAAAGCCAAATATACAATTGATATAAATCTAGTAGGCTGCTGCCATTTTGGTATTTAAGGTTTCTAGAAGACGTGAGTATAATATTTGTGCGCGTATTAACCCTTATGTACTAACACCTTAAATCAATGGCGTAAACACTAACTAACCGCCTGACAGACGGGTTTAACATTTTAGTGAATATTTTTTGTTTTTTATATACCTTGATGCAAAAAAATATTGCAATGACTTACTGAAAGTATTAGTTATCCAAAAAATACAGTAATTAATATAGTTTATCTGTATTTATTAAAATAAAAAATATTATAACAAGAATGGATCGGTTTTTTGTGGACATTTTTACGCCTGAAAAAAAAAATGTGATAAAAATTAAACAAATTAAACTATATTGATAAAAATTTATAATCGGGTTAAGTAAAGAGTAAGAAACATTAAAACAATAATATTTTTAAAAAATGTTCACACAAAAAACAACTGACAGTCACTAAAGTTGGTAGAGTGTAGCGCACTCCAAACAAATTTTTTTCGCACATTCCAAACAAATTGGTTTCTGACAATGAAAGTAGACATAAGCTGTTCTTCTTTTCTTTTTATAATGACAGTAAGAACAGTCCTTCCTTTTTTCTAATTTTTCCACTCTTACTTCTGGACGCTGTTGAGGTTCATCTATATTCGGTATCTCGCATATGCTCAACTTTAGTTTTCTAGGTAAAGAGGAACTTTCTAGTCTTTTGTGTAGCAGAGGTTGGATAAGTTGAAATGCCAGTTTTTCAATAAAATTGGGCCTTTCTAGATGAGTATTATTTTTAAAAGATTCATAAAGAATATAAGCATTTACTGTACTTATATCAAACATTCTGAGAAATATGCCATAGGCCAATGGCGAGTTCGACGACTGCTTGTAAATTGGGAGAATTTTTCATTCATTGAATCGACACCACCCTTTGTTGAATTATAGTCCACTATTATGTGTGGTTTTTTAATATCTGTGTGAAAGTAAAGTAATGTGTTTTGTAAATTCGTAAATTGCCGTTCCCACTTCTCGTCGTCTGCTGGGTAAGAAGATAGGAGGAATTTATTTACGATTCTTACGGAGAGTTCCAATGCAATATAGTCCTCAATACCTCTACCAGTTCTATAGATGTAAACCAGTTGTCAAAGGTTGGTCCCATCTGTTGGTCCCATCTGTTGGTCCCATAGAGAAGAGTAGTTAAGCGCATAACAGCCTAGGTCGGCTTATTGTATCTTTTCTGTTCCTCTGTAACTTCAATACCGTCAGAATTTTTTCCCGTATATATATAAGCATTGAATAAATATCTAGTTCGAGCATCAGTACAACACATAATTTTTATACCATACTTTACGGGCTTACTCGGTATGTACATTTTGAAGCGACATCGACCTCTCAATCCCACTAGCATCTCATCAATACAGGCTGAAGTTCCCACAGTGTAGAATGCCTGACTGTTTTTAATAAATTCACTAAAAATTTCTAAAATCGGTGCTGCTGGATCCAACACTATTCTCTCATTTCTGTCTTCGGGATTGTCAAATCGCAAACATGACAAAAGGAACGCACATCTCTCTTTTGACATAATGCATCTCATTATTTCTCTACCAGTTCCATTAGTAGCAAAACTAGTATCTAGGTTTTCATTGTTTGATTTAAATAAGCATGTAAATGCTAAAAATTCCAAAAATGCGTGAAGTTCTGTCATGTCAAGGTCTTTGAGCGAAGGTGAATTTTGATTTTTGTACTTGGCTCTTTCTTTGCCGATTTTCACATTCGTCCATCTAAGAATTATGTTGCAAATATTATCACTGAATAATAACTTCCAAACCTGCAAAGGGTCTGCACTATCTCCAATTTTAGCTGCAGGGCGTAATCCAGGTAACTGTAAAACTATATTCTGCTGTGGACGCCGGCCTTTATTTGAAGTGGGAGGATTTTTTGACCATTTGTATCTATTTCTACCATAAAAATAATTCCCTGTCTCCTCTGGATCGTCTTTTTTACTGCTTTGGTCAACATTATCTTCTCTACAAGCCTGTTCTACCTCATTTTCATTTTCTGAAACTAAAAAGAGAACTTTAGGTAATGGTATACTATGCGGTCTGCCGTCGCGTTTCTACTATAGCTTACGGTCTACCCAGGGATGCGGTGTACACGCTGTATTCGACAAACAAATCTTTACAAAGTGAACAAAACGCATAAATCATAAGAATTTCTATTTTAATTTTACATATCAATACTTTCAATAAATAATTCTTCAACATTATCCGTGTTATTCACTTTGTAAAGATTGTTTTTTTTTGGTATTGTATACATGTGTTGCTAATCACCATATTTTTTTCTCAGAAGGGTTTGCAAACAATAATGAAAGGCACCATTGTAGACGAACTGTTTATTGCTAAGTACAATAAACATTTATACTACTATTATTTAGGAATATAAAATAAACTACGCAAATTTATTTTCTTTACTAATATGCAAATAACACCCTAATATTTTCCCAGAGTATGCACAAATATGAACCCCTCTTTTCAAATAACATGGCAAGGTAGATTTACTTTCATTTCATTTTACATTGATTTTGCTCCAAAATAAATGTAAAATAGTTTTTACTTGTGAATAATTAATTTTTACACAAGATTTTTCTTGCATATCATTATTTTGTGCATCAGGTAGATCGCACCCTCGAGGTAGACCACATACTAGAGTAACACCGAACTTTAGTACAATACATACGTAATAATTCCAAGAGATTTGACTTACCCTCTATTTCCGATTCCGTTTCGTGATCGATGTCAATAGCAACATTTCCATCACAAATTGATTCAACTTCGCTTATGTCGTCATCTACGTCATCAAGCCATTTCAAAAGCGTTTCCTCATAGTTTTTATCCCCATATTTGACCTTTTTTGACGTACTGGGTCCCTCATCCATTTTCAGATAAATAGTAAATAAATACGAACACTAACAACCCGTCTATCAGACGGAAATCACACTTTGAATCTAAATATCTTTAGAATAACAACCTGCAGCAAACTGCTGATCTCAATACTAATAAATAACAACCCAACTTGAAAAGTCAGGAACAGGCGACCTTCAAAATTTTTTAGGTAGGGAGATATCCCACTTTCGACAAGCGATGCCGTCTGAGAGACGGGGCGTTAGTACTTAAGGGTTAAATTTAGTTATAACTCATTTGTCCGAGACTAAAAGAATAGACATTTTAACTATGATTGGTTGTGGAAAGAGCTCAAAAAGAGGTTTGTGAAATGTTAATAATGAATACCCTGGTCAACAAGTTTCGTTGTCTACAGTTAGCATAATTGGACTTGTAAAAAATATTGAAAAACCAGGTACAAATAATAAATTTATTGATAAAAAACAGTTAGACGTACTTCTAGAGATTGAGGAAAATCCGCATAAGATAACTCGAGAACTTGCTGCCATCAATGATGTAAGTAAATCATCTATTTTGAGAGTTTTACACAAAGAAAAATACCACCCTTACAAAGTTTAGTTGGTTCAGGAGTTAAATAAAGATAATCCTGATAGAAGGCAAGAATTCTGTGAAATTATGATGGACAGAATGAACTCAGATTTGCAGTTCATAAACAAAATAGTTTTTTCTGATTAAGCGACGTTTTATTTAAACGGAACGGTTAACAAACCGAACTGTAGATATTGGAGTAGAGCAAATCCTCACTGAGTGTGTGAGTCTCACACGCAATATCCTAAAAAATTAACGGTTTAGGGCTGGTATTATTAACAATAAAATTATTGGTCCATATTTTTTTGATGTCGCAATTGATGATGAGGTTTATCTAGATTTTTTGATTAACTTTTTAGTGTCTACATTACGAAGATTTTTTCCTTATGTTAGAATCATCCAAATTAGATAGATGGACCTTTTTACTACCAAAAAGTCGGAGCTCTATCACATCTTGCACTTGTAATTAGAAATTATTTAATCGAGCTTTTTCCCAACAGCTGGATTGGAAGACGTTGAACAATCGAATGGCCGGCTAGATCCCCGATTTGACTTCTCTTTATTACTTCTTATGGCGTTATTTAAAATCTAAAGTATAATTTACTAAACCAAACAGTATGGCTAATTGAAAAATTGGGATAACGGAAAAAATTAACAAAATAACTCCCGGAGTCATAATGTGGTCATTTTGGACATTTAATTTAATTGTAAAGTATATTGAAAAATACATTCTAAATATTATGTGACATTATTACCTTCATTCAACCTAAAGTTTTGTGGTAAAAACATTATCAAAGTTTTACGTTTTAAAAATAAATTTTCTAGGTTATTATTGCACCAAACTTTGCTAACAAGGTGCTACACGACCCCCTTTGCCATGTAAAATTTTCAAGGGGGTGCTTATAATTCAAAGGGGGTGCTGGAGGGGATATTATTTTGGGACACAGAAGTGTTTTGTTTACAATAATTTTAGTTTTTCTTTGGATATTTCTTGAATGGAATTGTTTTTAAAGTCCATAGTATGCCATGTTTGTAAGGTTTATTCTTCTTTTAATTTATTTACTTGTTTTGTTGGTAGTAAACACTAGCGAGCCAAGATATGTGAAGCTGTCAACATGTTCAAAGATATGACCTCCAAAAACTTTTTTCCATTCCTCATTTGTTATAAGATCCGTAGTACCCAACATGTACTTGCTTTTGTTTGTGTTCCAATTCTAGGAAGTATTGCTAAACATCTCGTTTGCTTTACTCTATTATGTCAATATCATCAGCGTATGCTAACATTTGTATCGATCTATTATAAATTTTACAGCTGTCTCTGTTACTACTTAAATTTATATTTTCTTTCTCTCTCTTATCGTTCTTAGAGTATCCATGTATTCCCTTTCGTATTTGCCCCTGTCATTTTCATATAGTTTTTTTTTCTTGATTTATACTTAGGCCATATTTTCTAGCTTGTTCTTTAAAGTTTGTAAACATTTTTCAAAGTTATATTTTTGAACGTGTCAGAAATATTAAGTCCTCTGCCAAACCTATGCATTGTTGTCTTTTACAGCTAAGAAATATACTGCTTTTCTGGATCTTGGCGCCTCTAATTATTTTTTCTAGTACTAGGTTAAATAAGTGTCTTGGCAGGGGATCTCCCTATTTTCATTCTCTATTGAAGTTAAACGGATTTGAAATACTTCCTTCTATTAAGACTTTATTGACGTATTGGTTAGCGTTATTTTAGGCAATTGTATCAGTTTCTCTGATATTCCTAATAATCTCATCACTTCTACTAGTCCGATTCGCAAGATGGTGTCGTAGTTCTGTTTAAAATCAGTAAAGAGCATATATGCAAACCGAGATTTTTTTCTAAGTGTTGTGTTGTTTTGTAATAACTTTTATTAAACTAAGCATAACGATTTAATTGGTTGTTGTTCTTCCCTGTCTTAAACTAGTCTGGTATTCTCCTATTAACTTTTATTTCGTAGGTTTTTGTTCTACTTATTATAATTTTAGCCAATACTTTATATTATACTAGTTCTATTAATGCGATTTCTCTGTTAGACTCACAGACAGTTTTATTACTTTTCTTGTGAATTGGGCAGATGATGTGATCTATTGCTCTGGCGTTTCTTCATTTTCTCATATGTTTATAATCTAGCTATTTGTTGTTGCAGTATATCTTCTCCTACTTTTAATATTTCTGCTAGAATTCTGCTTTCCCTGCGTTTTTATTATATTTTAGGTATATTATTACTTCTATTGCCTCTGCTTCTCTGTCGGTTCTTGTGTTTGTCGTTATTCTGTTTCTTGTATTCGTTGTTGTATTTCTATTCCTGTTTAGATTTTATCGTTTGATAATTCATATTATAATATAATTTAATATAATATAATATAATATAATATAATATAATATAATATAATATAATATAATATAATATAATATAATATAATATAATATAATATAATATAATATAATATAATATAATATAATATAATATAATATAATATAATATAATATAATATAATATAATATAATATAATATAATATAATATAATATAATATAATATAATATAATATAATATAATATAATATAATATAAATATAATATAATATAATATAATATAATATAATATAATATAATATAATATAATATAATATAATATAATATAATATAATATAATATAATATAATATAATATAATATAATATAATATAATATAATATAATATAATATAATATAATATAATATAATATAATATAATATAATATAATATAATATAATATAATATAATATAATATAATATAATATAATATAATATAATATAATATAATCTAATATAAATATAATTCGTATTTTTATTTTTTGGTACTCTTGTCTTTTTTACAATGTCTTTGATAAAAATGTCTTTTTGAACATAGTTGTTCTCTATTTCTAGTTGTTTTTTCAGTAATTTTCCTTTCTTTGCATGCATTATCGTGTGGCATCTTCACTTTTGGTTTTATATTGATCTTTTCTTTGTTTGTGTTAGTTATAATATTTTCCATTTTTTCGTTGTTCGTTTGTGGTAGGATTCTTTTGCAGTCCTTATCGAAAAAATGGTTGTAAATCTTTCCAACTTCTTGTTTATTTCTTTCTCTATTATTTTTGCTTGCTCTTTATCTTAAATATAACATTTTTCCATTCTTTTCTTTTTCTTGGTTGTTTGTTATCTTCTTGCTAAGTGTACCTATTGTCAATATTATGATCATTGTCGGCATCTGCTCCCCTATGTTATGTTTTCTCATTGTCGTTACTTTCTTTATGCAGGTTTTTACCACCTGTTTTATTTATATAACGTGTGAATAAAACTGATATTCTTGTCTTCTTAATTTTGCATTCATATCTCCTACGATCAATTTTTTTGTCATATTTTGGTGCATGCTTCCAATCAGCCCGCCGAGTTATTCATAGAATTCATTTCTTATTTACTTTCAAGGCCTTTACATATACAGGTCATTAAAACAAGACTAGTTAAATTAATTTAAATTTATTTATTCATCAAACCATTAAAAGTTTACATTCTAGTTAATACGACTACGGCCTATTTTTTAAAGATATACATACTCCATTCTTTGACACAAGGATTGTTTCTGGAGATAACTGCAATTTGTTTTGACTCGTTGAAGGATATAGCTCAAAGTTTCTTATCACTTTTGATATCGTACTCTTCATTTCTAGTATAGCAAACTTTTGACCTAAAAAATTAATCATTAAAAGTCAGACGTTTATTATAGTTTGAACATCAGTAAAGTAAAACATAAAACATAAAAGTCCAAACACTAATTACCTCAATAAAACTGGAGTCACCAGATAAAGAAAACACTTGACGATAATTTGTCTTTATCCTCATGGGGGAAAGAAATATGTCATCGAAAAAAAAAAATACACAACTGGATGAAATAAAAGTACAAAACTAACAGTCAACCAATGACAAAAATATTCGATGAGTAAAGGACCTGAGAATTAAAACACATTGTCCAGGATCACACCTGCTGCTAACTTTGATTATATTTAATAAGTAATAATTACATGCGATGTGGGTTTTTTAATTCGTATTGTTATTTATAATTCATATTCTTTTAATATTAGGAGGTGCAGTAAAATTTAACCTCTTCCTCGAAATAATAGTGAAATTTTGACGTTGGTGTAGGGGCTCATATTCGTCTTGGTCGTAGTTTGTACGTTTGTAGTACAGGATTCTCCTGCCAAACTACTACATCAAAATAGACTTTGAAACTTAAACCAATATATTGATTGGATAAATCTAACTATACAATAATTATTTCTGCTGCACTGAGTTGATAAAACAAAATAACACAGTAAAAGGCAATACCATAGTCTCAAAAACCGCAAAGCTTCACTTGTATGGGAAACTCTGGTACGATGTTTAGGAGTATTAAAAAGTGTCTAAAGGTCTTAGGTAATAACATAATCGGTAAAGATACCGACAGACATTAAATCTTGAAAACAAGTTTGTGAAAATTTCATCGTAAACGAATTTGTTAATACTAAATAATATAACACAAATCGCAATATATGCTATCGCGTATTAAACTGTTAGGGGAAAATGCAGAAGGAGTATAAATTGGGCTTACTGCAAACAAAAGATACTCAAGGGTACTTTAAAAGCGTCTCAATTTATCCAAAATATGTATCGCCCATATAAGCAAGCTACACTTAAAAGTTAGAAATATACAACGTATAATCTCATAGAAGCTTTTTCTGATAGTCTTGCTAAACAAGGAGATAATGCTCTTTTTATTGCATCAGGCCTATTCTGCAGTTTTAAGTACAAACATCTATATAGTGTATGTCCGCATAGTTTAAAAATGGGAAAAGATATTTAGTGTAGTCTATTGGGTAAATATTCCAGCAGATAACTAAGACCTTATATCCTCCTGCTGACCACATAAAACTGCTCTATGATAATTAGAAGACTAAATCACAAGCGTAGTGCTTACCTGTATATCATTTGTATAAAATAGGCAAAGTAGACGAAACAACATGTAGATTAAGCGAAAATGCAGAGAAAATTGCCAAACATATTTACTTAAACTTCAGGACAATTATTCATCGATGCCAAAAATACTTAGTACAGGTATTTTAGAACCTGACGAGACAACGAAATGCTATTTCTGTAATGAATAATGGGCTTTTTTCTAACACCCTATATAATTCTCTTTACCTTATCTTTCTCAGATGACAAAAATTTTGGATGTTTCTTCATCAAATAAGTATAAAAACTCCAACGGTTTGAACATTCACATTTTATAAAAATAAATATCAAACACAATTACCTATGCAATTTCTGGGCCCTGCACTGAACGGAGTATAGATATAAGGGTTCGTTCCACGTGTATCTTCAAATCTCTGAGGATCAAATTTTAACGGATCTGGAAAGTATTCTGGATCCCGATGTACTGCGAAGGTAAATAATACAACATTAAGTCCCTTTGGTAATACTTTTCCATCTAAAAAATAAAATAAGTATATATTATTTGTATTAATGTTTTTTTTTTATAAAGTTTACATTACATGCTTGTTTAATCTCTCGGTTAATAACTAGTGACAAATTCTTGAGACATTCAGCTATCAAAATAATTGAAGCATAGCTTACCTAAATCGGCACTTGGATTAAAAGTGAATGTTGGAAAAGTAGACCAGCGGCATGGTCGTAACTACTAGATTTAAAAAAAAAACTCTCCTTAGACAGGTGTGACGTGTGGTGATAAAACTGCCCTTTTTAAAACAGATTAATACATTTTGGTTTCTCAGATAAAAACAATAAGTAAGTGGGGCTTTGAAATTTTTAAACATTTTGGGAGAAGCTTGGTGCAGTATTCGAGGACCTCTTGTGGTAAATGACTTAACGAAAACTTAAAGAAAAACAAGTATTTTTCCTCCTTATCGAGATTCTATTTTTAAAGAAATGTTTAATACTAAAAAGTTAAAACAATTTTATAAAGATAAAAACATTAGTGACAATATTTTTAACCAGCAAAGTTCTACGGTTAAGCAAACTCTGATCCTATGTACAAGCCCTTGCACCTCTACTACAGAAAGCCAGAATTAAATTGCATCAACTTCTGTTGCACTCTGGGAGAACGTTCTACTAGGAAGAATGTATCCTTCTCAGAAGCTAGAACAAAGGAAGAAGAAAAGAATAGATGTTGCTAAGGTGATATCAACTAAAATATATTTAAAAATTCTACCATTATTAAAAATTAAGACCAAACCTTCAAGGAATATATTCAAAAAACAATCAAAGTTAAGTACTCCATTTCTTCTGCTTCTTATTCTTTTTATGTTCTATGACATGACTCTGCCTGTTTTTCAATGTGCGTCCAGTAAGTTGTCGTTCCACCGTTTTCTTGGTCTTCCTAGTATTTTCATCTCTGCTGTTTCTAACATATTTTTTGTCCTCGCTGTGTCAGGTCTTGTTTTTACCGCGTATGTCACTATTGGTCTGATGATTGTTTTCTAAATTTTGCCTTTCGTTTCTTTCCCGATATTTTTATTTCTCTATATTGTTTCATTTAGGCAGCCTGCGGCTCTGTTTGCTCTATTTACTTATTCTTTCATTTCAGTTTCGAGGTTTCCGTAGCTAGATAATGTGATGCCTGATATTCAAAATCCATCACTTGTTGTATTATCTGACCTTTCAGCTCCAATTTACATCTTAGTAAATTGGCTGTTGTAACCATGCATTTTGTCTTTTTTTGAGGAAATTAACATATTAACTTTTTTGGCGGTTATATTAAATTTGTGCAGCATCCGTATTCTGTCCTCTCCTGGTGATTTTCTATTTTTTAATTTCCTTAATGCTTCCTTTGCTTCTTCCTTCTAAATATCTATTTCTTCGTTTGTCGTCACCTCTGGTATTGATGGTTCATAATCGTCACCTTTAGCAAATAGGAATCGGAAGTAGTCTACCCATGTTTCCTTCTGAATGTTTCGTTTTTATTAGTTCGTTCATCTCTTTTCGTTGTCCTCTGATCATTCTCCATATTTTTTTGCGTTCTATAGATGTCGTGTATCATCTGTTTTGAGAAACTCTGTCAGTGTTTCTTTTTTATTTTTCTAACTAAAGTATTCGTTTGATTTCTAATTCGTTTCCTAGTGGTTGTATGCTAGTTGTGTTTGTTGTGCTCTGTATTGTATAAAGGCGGTCTTCTTTTTTTATATTTTGTCTTTACTTTATGTCTAGACCATGATGTTCTCTTTTTTGATATGTTAGTGTTCGTTACTTTCCTTTCTCCAAGTGATTCTGTTGCTGCGTTAATTATGTTATTTTTGGGTTTTTTTAGCTTTCCTCGATGTTATTGTTTCCCAATATTTCATGCCCAGCGATCTTCTTTTATATTCTTTTCCTGTATAATTATTTTGTAGATTCCGGGTTTAGTCCTTCGACTTTGATTTTTGTTTGTATTGGCGCCGCTCTCTTGGGTGGGAATTATTGCATGATGATTCTTATTTTACATAATACTAGGCTATAGTCGCTGCTTACATCTTCCTGGGTTAGTTGTGGAATGGATTGAGTAGCTCTCCGGTTACCACAGCCAGTCCCATGCCCGGATAAAATATGGAGTGTGATTGACAAGATTAGCAATCTACCAATCATAAGAACAAATATTGCTTAAAGAAACAATGGACAGGGGACCTAAGACATAAGTGCTGAAAGAGAAAGAAATAGACAGTTATGCTCTACAGGAAACAAAAAAGAAAGGAAAAGGTCAATCAAAATTAGGTCCTACATGCTAATCTACAGTGAAGTAGCAAAAGAAAACAGGGCCAAAGACCTGTTGGTGAAGCTGAACATGAAGCTTACTAATACACCAAAGGTACCAAAATCACATTAAAGAGTGTTAATACATATCAGAAAGAATAGTAACAGCCAAAATAAGAATGTAGAAGGAAGACCTGAATATCATCGGAGTATACAGCCCAGAAAATAACAAGCCTCAAACAAAAAGGGAAGCATTTTATGACCAATAACAACAACTAGTGGATCAAGTCGTGGGGATTAAACAAAAACAAAACGAGAAAAAACTTAAGGTGTGACGATAAAAATTCCTAAGATTTCTCCGATATTGATTAACTTGACTTTTTAACTAATCTGCAAATATTAACCCTTCTTTATATATTTGTATATATATATATATATATATATATATATATATATATATATATATATATATATATCGGAAAAAGGAGTACGACCGTCAATCCAATATATATATAAGGATCACTCAGACGAGTGGTGGGTTCTTATATCGGTCTCTAGGTGGAGAAATAAAAGACAAAGTTGATAGGCTACTTTATCTATTTTGAAGACGTTTCGCTTTCGAGTTTTGAAAGCATCATCAGTTCATCTAAAAAAGTACAATATGAGAACCACACAATCATGGAAACGATGGATTTCCAAATAGTAGGTAACCAAATTTCTACATCTATAACTTCTCCTTCATCTCTAATTTGTTATTAACTTGTTATTAAAACCCATGTCTCATATGATTATTTCGACAAAGTACAAAAACTTACCGTACTCTACATCTTCAGATAATTCTCGTCCTATGTACGGTACAGAAGGGTACAATCTTAGAGTTTCCTTGATTACTAGCTCTAAATATCTCATATCGTTTAAATGTGCTACAGTTGGTTTTGCTGTTTTTAAATCAGCTAAAAGGGATTTTTGCTCCTCGTACGCCTTTTGCTAGAATCAGTTGTACAGTTTATAAATATTATTGTTTTGGGTTATAATTAGGTTAAAACAGTTATATACGTACAAGTATATGAAAACATATACAAATATATTATGTAGAGATTATTTCGTGCATAAAATACCAAATAAATGAATAATAAATAAAAAATACATATTCTAAAATGTTCAATGTCTTGTCTACAATGTTTATTGCAATAAACTGTGCATAACTTCTTCTTTGTATCTATCTGGCATAGTTCTTTATTAAAAATTAATTTTAACTGAGCCTTTTATGATCTTTGATATTTTTAAAGTATTTTTGTTCATTTATAGCAAAACTTAAAGTTCTATAATTTATTCAATAGATACAATATTGGAGTATACGTATGATAAACAATTATTATATTATTTTTATTATGACCAATATAGGCCAGCGTCGTATTTACAGATCACGGAAATTTTATTATTTTTTAACCCTCGATTTGTTAAATTAAAAAAAAATCATCAATATTTAAGTCTGTAGTAAACTAAATTATAATTTTTGTTGTATAATATTTCCAATATTCTTTAAATAAAAAAATTATAAATTAATATAATTAATAGTAAAAGTTTCATATCGGCCGCTTTGTATTCTTAACTGAATTATTCTTGTTCATTAAAGTTTATTCTAAACTATGTTCATCAATAAACATCGGAAGTATAAATTGTTAAATCGCCATTATAAGTTTTATTTTACTTATCTAACAATAGGACAGTAGTCAGTAAAGAACCAACCAGATGTAAATTAGGAATTTATGGCATCAGCCATGGAGACCTGGACAAATAGGTGAGAGATCAAGTACCAAAAGCTAATAGACGGGCAGGATGTCTTAATAACACTATGGTGAAATAGAAACACTAAAACTGAGATGAAATAAGAATTTATAAAGCCAGTGTAAGACCAATAATGACATATGCCTCAGAAACAAGACTCGACACAGTCACAACGCAAAGGCTACTGGAAACAGCAGAGATAAAAGTACTGAGAAGAATTACAGGAAATAAGCTCAGAGATCGAAAGAGAAGTGAAGACATTAGAATAAACTGTAACGTACAGTGAATAAATGAATAAACACAAGTGTAATATCATGATATAGAGCACACTTTGTCTGTACACGATTTAAAAAGTATTTTCGGTATTTCTCGCGTAACTAAGGCGGGAAAGAGGTAATTACGATAGAAAAACAGCCAAGATAGATGCTGTTCTTCTTGATAATCGAAGAGAGAGAGAGACAGAATGACTGTCTTTAGCGGTAGCTGAGAATCCAAAAAGGCACGACTCACTTTGGCGGTAGTCAGATCAAGAGAGATTGTTTCTTATTGCTATCTTAACACTGTCTATATTTCTTAAGGGAAGGGGGTTGAAATGTAAATAGGAAGGGTTATTAAGGGTTGGACTAAAATAATTATTGTAAAGTTGTGATATAAGGATAGTTAAAATACAGCGAAAAAATAACATGATTTTTCGCATGTGAAAAAATTTAACATACTGGGGGTGGGCGAGAAAAGTTACGCCACTGGGATAGGGTATCAAATAGCTACTTCGAGAGTGAGGGTAAATCGGTATAAATTAGAAATATTGTTGTAAAAAACTAAGATAACTAAAAACTATTTAAATTCTATTGAAACTAAACTCTAGAGAAACTATATACATATTTGGCTGAAAGCGCTACTATTGGTTAAAGGGTAACCTAGCTACTTTCTTTATTGGCCTAAGGTATTCGCCATAAGGTGTGGATACCCTAACAGTTCGAACAAGAGAATATTTGCCTGGGAGCACTTCGATGATCTTTGCCAGAAGCCAGTGGAGCGGGGGAGTCTGCTCATCTTTAATTAGTACAACATCACATACCTTTAAAGGATCGGTAGTGATGTTCCACTTATTCCTACTTTGGGTCATACGCAAGTATTCCACCGACCACCTTTTCCAAAATGTTTGGTGAATTTTCGAGATGTGCTGAAAGAGGGAAAGACGGTTCTGTGGTATTTCTAAGAGATCTGGTTCTGGTGGACTTGTGAAGCTTTTTTTTCCAAGGAAGTGTCCGGGCGTTAAGACTAAGAGATCATTTGGATCATTTGAGAGCTGAGTGATAGGTCTTGAGTTTACAATGGCTTTAATTTGGCAAATTATGGTATAAAAAACTTTAAAGGTAAAACGAAGATTTCCCACAAGACGATAAAGATGGTATTTGGCACTTTTAATCCCTACCTCATGCAACCCAAATTAAGAAGGGTTACGAGGCACTCCAAATTTAAAACGAATAGAGTTTTCAGAGCAAAAATTAGCAATTCTCTGCGAAAAGTTCTTACTTTTAAAGAGTTCGTTTAACTCAATAAGCTGATTGCGGGCACGATAGAAATTAGTAGTATTGTCTGACCATATAATCTCAGGAGCACTCCGTCTTGCAACAAATCTTTTAAGGGTGAGAATAAAAGCATCAGCTGTTAAGCCGGTGACAAATTTCATATGTACACATTTGGTTATCATACATATGAAGAAGGCTATGTATGCTTTATATAACGGGGCCTTTCTAAGCTGAGAGGATCGGATCATGAAAAAACTTCTGTAATCTACTGAGACCCTTTGAAAAGGTCTTTTCGAGAGAATACGATTTGGATGGAGATCTGCCAGAAGTTGCGTTGACTTGGATGTCATGAAACGGAAACATTTCACACAGTCGTGTATTATTTTCTTCATTTGTCGTATTCCAGAGATATGCCAATATTTCGATCGAAAATTTGATATTGTGGTCAAAGCGCCTGCATGTCCCAATCTAACATGCATTTGCTTTATCATAACTTGACAACTGAATGATTAGAAAGTAGTAGCAAGGGATGTTTCTGTTCGAAAGAAATAGGGGCAAATTCTATTCTACCACCTACATGAAGAAGTCCAGTTTTGTCGGAGAGGAAGGGGTTTAGTGCCCTGATAGTTTTATCAGAGATTATTTTCCGATGTTTTAACTCATGAAACTCTTTAAGAAAGGCCTGTGACTGTATGTACCTAACAATCACAGTGGTGGAGGAACTAATTTCACAAACTTGCAGTGGTCCTAACTCTAGGGGTGAATTAGTATGTCTTCTCCTTAGATTTGAAAGCAACCTATACCAGCGTTCTCTGAATTTTTGAGAATGATGAAAATTTATTAAAACTTATTTCAAGGGTATCATTCACTTGAGATACGTCAGCAGTTGTGCTTAGAGTGACTTGAGTGTGCCTGAGTTCCAGTAAGTCTCTGGACTTACTGGATTGCACTGGAAACTAAGAAGGGGGACCTTCGGTCCACAATTTTCGCTCTAAGGCTCTAGAGGGCAAATCTGCTGCGTTTAAAGAGGAACTTACATGATGAAATAAAAAGGATTGGCTTAATTCTTTGATTTGATTTACACGATAAAGTACAAATGGATTCCATGTAAATTTAGTTGTTACAATCCATGGTAAAGCTATGAGGCTGTCTGAAAATATGTGAACTTCAGATATTGTAACGTTTTTTTAAAGGACCTCAAGTATTTTTCTCGTAAGAGTGACACCTAATAAGATACCAGCAATTCTAACCGAGGAATAGTTAGTTTATTTTTTATTGGGGCTATTCTAGTTTTCGATACTATAAGGCGCGACGTGATTGTGTTGTCACTATACACGACTCGAAGATAGACACAAGCAGCATATATGTCCTGAGAGGCATCAGTGAAACAATGAAATTGCATATCCGATGTAGGTAGTGGGAGAGTTAGACTTC
This sequence comes from Diabrotica balteata, assembly GCA_918026665.1. Taxonomy (NCBI): domain Eukaryota; kingdom Metazoa; phylum Arthropoda; class Insecta; order Coleoptera; family Chrysomelidae; genus Diabrotica; species Diabrotica balteata. The sequence goes on from OU898276.1 coordinate 129,464,957, forward strand.
TGGAAAATGTGATTTGGGATATTGATTCGAATCTGTCCAATAATGATTTTCATTACATAGATGACATACAATACAATAGATGACATCAATAGGTCATCTATTATATGACTGTCCCAGTCTAAGGCCGTCCGCACATGAAGCTACTAAAAAGAAACTAGTTGGTAACTTGTGTTACCAACCAGTCGCTTATTCGTTACTGCCCATGTATTTTTATCAGTATCCGCACACAGCGCTACTAGTTAGTAACCGGTCCCTAATGCATTAATGATCAGTCGACAGTAGACTGGACGTGCAGGTCGCTTGGCGACTAGTTTCTAGTGAGTTTCTGGTTTGTTGTGATATTTTTAACACGCGAAATGGCGAAATTGGTAGAACAGTTGTTTAATATAAAATTAGTGCAAGAAGTGGAAAAATATTCCTGCCTATACAACTATACGTTAACTGAATATTCGCGTAAAGCATTACCGAAAAGGCTTGGAATGATATAGGAAGAGAATTAAATTTAACAGGTATGTATTTACTATACTCATATATGTGTTTATTTAAATTAGTACAAAGTAAGCTATACACTATATTTCCATTGCCATGGAAGAGCAGCTCCTGGAGTTGTAAAGTAATTAGATAAATAATCTCTTAAGTTATATGCGGAAGATTGGTCAGTGATGACTTCATGGTTTTGCCTTATATGGTATTCCTTCTCGTTTTCGTACATAATTATGTAGAACACAAACAGATTGTGTTATCTTAATAATTTTTTCAAGCGAGTGGCATTTGATTGGAGTATCTAAAACTTCTATTGTACGTCTTCCCCGACTTAATCGATAATTAAATATTCTTTTTTTATTGTCCAAACCACGTTGTGGATATGGTCTCATTAAGTAGCGTAGTAAGGGAAATGCTTCGTCGCCAGCAAAGTAATACGGAAATTTATTATTGCTCTCGTCGGTGGGTAATTTTGAAGATAGCGGAAAATTTAGTACGCCCTTTTCAATCCAATGCTTAATAGCTGACGCACGGAAAATTCCACCATCGCTATTTCTGTCAGCATAACTAGTTTCAACCAATGTGAATAGGCCATCTGCATCACAACATGCCATTAATATGATGGAATGGTACGTTTTGTAATTAAAATTACTTGATCCGGTATTGGCAAGCTTTTCTATGCGAATATGTTTCCCGTCAATAGCCCCTAAGCAATTTGGTAAATTCCACAATAAATAAAAACGTTCTGCAATTTTTGCCCATTGTTCTATAGTTGGAATTGGTAGATATTCTTCTTTTAATGTATTCCATATAATAGTTGTCGTTTCTGCTACAATTTGCGAAACGGTATTGTCCCCTCTTGCAAAATATAGAGCAAGACTAACGAATGTACCTCTTGTTGCCAAATATCTGGAATAGAAATGCATTTAAAAGAACGACATTCGCATTCTAAAGAACTTTAAAAGAAATAGTAATGGGTGCCATTATAGTATGCGGTCTACGTTGCGTTTATCTTATAGATTGCGATCTACCCAGAAAAATAAACGATAAATAAATGACAACAAACCGTTTTTAGGTAAAATCTTTATTGCTAAATATTATAGTAATAAACATTTTCAGGAATATACAATAAACTTATTTCTTTGCTATTATATAAATAACAGTATAATCTTTTCCAAAATGGTTTGCCTAAATAACAAACTCTTATTTTCAAATAAAATGACCTGGAAGATTTACATAAATTAGATGTCCTAACTAAGCGACAAAAACCTGTTGCTCGCATTTTTAAGGCACTTTAGAGAGGTAAATATATAGGTTTTTGTAAATAGTTGGTGTTCATGTATTTTGTTAATTATTAGAGTCCTCTTTAATTTTATATTATTTTATATTGCTCCAAACGTTTATTACTTGTGAATAAATATTTTTTCCGCAAGAGTTTTCTTGCTTTTCATTATTTTCTGCAAATCCTTCAGATTTTTTTAGATAGCGATCGATAGACACACTATAGACTGAGATAGACCGGACCCTCTTGGTAGACCGCATACCCTAGTAGGACCTAGTAATGTATACATTCAGTATTAATAATTCTGCCATGATTTTATTCTTTTCTTTATTTTTTTTTAGTTATGACGCAAAAAAACTTAAGGCTTATCCTCGATAATTGTAACGGTAAAATTCAGAGAGATGTCTATTTCAAAAATATCTTTCTTTACAAAAACAAAATCCATTCACGAAGAATATTCTAAACGTCATCTTGTACTAGAGGTAAGCTTTATACCTACCTTATACAACCCCCTATTGTGTAAAGTCTTGGGTCTATACAATAAACGACTGGGCGGCCTTCTATTCAGTGTGGTTTTGAAATAATGTTGAATAAAAACATTCATGAAATTAAAATGAAAGAATTTACGTCTATTAGTAGAAGTGCGATTTATAAAATTAGTACCTACTTGAAGCATATCGCGGGAGGAATATGTGCATCAGTTTTCAAATATTTATTATTTACTATATAATTTCTAAATTGAACCACTTTCACTTCTTTAGTTAACAATGTATCTGTTTTGACAACTAAATAGGTAATTAGACAAAATAATTATTAATTTCAAAACAGGAGTTTAAAGAATTAGACAGAGGTAGCCCGGGCCCAGTTAAATGGTCAAGCTTATTCCAGTGGAAGCAATAAGGAGGATTATTTTTCGTTTTGGCACAGCTGACATGCTCTCTCTAGTACTACAACCCATGAAACTGTGGTAAAAAGCATGCTTTATTTATACGGTTGTGAAACACGACGATTAACAGAGACAGATTAATATCGAAGAAAGATATCTCGTCGAACTTAATGCAATAAAGTATGAGAATAGAAGGTACAGTCATGGATGACATACAACGAAAGCAGCTCAAATGGGTACAGGTCCAATAAATGAAAGACAAGAGACTCCTAAAACAAGTACCTGTATGAACACCTACCGTAATCCAGAAGAGAGGATTACCTTAGAAAATACGGATGGAAGGAATAAGAAACTTAATGAGCTCGAAAGAACTTAAAGAACAATGGAACAACCGAATTGAATGAAAAATGAACGTCGGAAGACATTTTATAAGGATTATATCATATTATAGGTACATTTTTTGGACTAAAAATAAATTTGAAGAAAACCAAGTTCATGGTATTTACAAAAGCACAAAGCATCAAAGTTAAGCTAGTACTAGATAATACAGAAATTGAACAAATATCTTTGTACAAATACCTTGGAGCATGGATCACAGAAGATACTGATTAGACAAAAGAAATAAGATGCCGCATTGGAATTGCACGGTCAACTTTTAATAGAACGAGAAAACTTTTTTGTAATCGAGATATCAATATATCGCTCCGGATAAGAATGCTTTGATGTTATATTTTCTTTACCCTTTTATATGGGATTCAAGCTTGGTCACGGATCGCAAAACAACCGAACAAGTTCTCGAACAACTAGGAAAACAATGCGAAGTTTTAAATTCCATAAAAGTCAGGAAATTAGAATACTTGGGGCACATCATATATCACACATCAAGACGTAAAATCTAGTGGTTACGTAATCTCCGTGAATGGTTTGGATGCAATTCAACTGAACTATTCAGGCGCATATCCAACAAAATGATAATTGCCAGAATGATTTCCAATCTCCGATAGGAGTGGAACTTGAAGAAGAAGAATAAGTACATTATTATTATATCATATTATATATATATATATATATATATATATATATATATATATATATATATATATATATGTATATATTTATATAATATATGATATAAACGATATTGAAAGAGGTTACAACATAGACAATCAACAAAATCTACATCGACAACTACACAGTGAACACCCAACAATAATAGAAGTGTCAAATGCCGTCCTAAAACTCAAAGACAATAAAGCCACAGGAATCGATTAAATCTGTTGGAAAATATATAAAAAAAGGTGATGATCAGCTTTTTGCAGTAACCCATAAACTAATGAATTTGTTCCAGAAGAGTGGCTAAATGAAATAATATACGTTGCATAAAAAGGACGATTAACTGGATTGTAAGAACTATAGAGGCATTACTCTGTTAGCATCTTCACCTATTAGCACCCTGCTTGGCAGGGTCACATATCAGATCAATTTACGGTTGCAAAAGGCTTGAGACTGGGAGATCCTTTATCCACTACATTATTCAAATTAGTATTAGAAACTGTAATCAGAAAATGCAGCATGAAGATGGAAGAAACGATCATGAAACATGAGCACCAGTGCTTGGCATTTGCTGATGATCTAACGATCCTAGCAAAAACCGAGTAAGAATTAAGAAGAGTTGTGAAGAAAATCATCGAAGAAGCACAGAAATTTGGACTGGAACTAAATGAAGACAAAACTAAATATATGATCATAGAAGGAACAGAAGGGAAAAAAGAAGACTTTAGTATGAGGTCAGTAAGTGGTAAAAGCTATAGTTTTAAAAGGGTGGACAAATTTGAATACCTAGGTGTAGTTTTCGATGAAAATGGAAAAGATAAATGGGAGCTCGTAGCCAGAATAGCAAAAGGGAATAAAAATTAGGTAGTTTAAGAGCCCTACTGAACTCAAAATACGTTTCTAGACAAGGTAAACTCAGAATATATAAAACAGTAATTCGACCCACAGTAACATATGCCGGTGAGCCTGGATATTAAATAAGAAGGAAGAGGATACTCTGGAAAGATGGGAAAGGAAAATATTGAGATGCATATTCAGAGGACGAAAGGCAGAAGATGGTTGGGAAAGAAGAACCAACAATGAATTAATGGCTTTATACAAAGAACCTACTATTACCAAGTTCGTCAAGGCACAAAGAATCAGATGGTTGGGACATGTGGAAAGAATGGCAACAAACAGAATTCCTAAACTAGTAATAACCAGAAAATTAATCGACCCCAAAAGAAGAGGTAAACCCAGAACGAGGTGGATTAGTAAAGCGGAGGAAGACCTTAAACACGTGAAGGTGAGGGAATGGAAAAAAAAGCACAAAATAGAAGCGAATGGAAAAATATTGTACACCAGGTCCTTCAGAGTAGTTAGAATGTTATATATACATATTTACGTTAAAGTTTTGTTTAAAATAATTGTGATTAGTTAATATTAGAATTATGTTGTAAAAAAATGCTTTAGGCCTTAACGGCCTATTGTGCGTAAAAATAAATAAATAATAGAGTGCAAAAATCGAAAGAATCGCGTTTTTTGCATTAATTGTTAATCATTAAAAAACGGCTCCGAACTTTACGCAGGAAACAGGTAGGTTTTCTTCTTATAGATCTACAATAACTAAAAAAGTTGTCAGCTACCTGGATTATTGAGTGTCACGAGAAAATCCTTATTAGCCTGGACTAATATGGCTGGACAAGCAAGTAAAGAAACAACCTTCATATATTATGTAAACTTTACTAACAAAAACGTTGAAAATAAATATTCCTATAAATATAAATAATCAAATTCCATATTCAAATACAGCAAAATATTTGGGTATTGTCCAATAAATATAAATAATCAAATTCCGTATTCAAATACTGCAAAATATTTGAGTATTACTCTAAGCTTTTATGTAAAGAAGAAAAGAAAATAATAATTCTGATTGAAATACAAAAAAATGTACTGGCTGATTGACCAAAATTCTACGCTGTTTCTACATAATAAATTATTATATAAGCAAATACTGAAACAATAGTATTATTATAAAAACAGTATAAACATTTAGAAGGAAAATGTTACAAATTAACAGAAAATATTTCTATTCATATAAAAATTTAATCAAATTATAGGTACTTATTTTAGGTACTGCTTATTTATATAAAATTTCCTCAATCGGAATATAAACTTCACATAAACTTCTTCGTGAACTACCCATTTTAAAAACAATTAACACACTGGTTTGTCAAAAGTCGAAATAAACCCTAATAATGTTATTCAACATTATTTATGACCCACCTTCGAGAGGGTATTATACTTCTTATCTAACCAACCTAACCGTGTCGACGAGAATCCAGAAACTATCGACAAGGACAGCCTGTACTGGCCGAGAGAGAAAGTTACATTTAGCAAAATTTGAGATTTTAAAAAAAGTTTATACCAAATAGCTGCTTTGTGTTACACTTTATGTTAAAAATAAAAACAGATTCGGAAAGTGGGTCAAATTCTGTAGTGCCCTATTTAAAAAAAAATTTTTTACGTTTATTTTAACCAAAAATATTTGAAAAAAAAATATTGTTTAAACAATTTATTAATTTACAACTAAATAGTGCACTAGAACTTTTTAAGACCTTTCATATAAAAAAAGAATCATCTCAATATCTGCCATAGTTTTTGCGTTATTTGATATAAACTTTTACATTGGAACTTAGGTATGCCCAGAAACGCAAGGAACGGCCTTTGCACATCTGAAAGCAATACACAATTTCTAAATAAGTATGTTTTTTAATATTGTTCTGAAGCTATTTTCTTGTGGCATTGTAAATTAATTACTATTAAACTGGGAATAAGCCACAATTAAAGATAAAAATACGTTTATTGACGTTTCAATTTCCACTTCGGAAATCATTCTCAAAATACAAACAGTAAATTAAACAAATTTTGTTTTTTGTTACATAGTGAAAAATTCTTCTAATAATTTAATGTTATCTGACTCATTTATATTGACAATTCAGACATACATTATGCATTTTAAAGTAGGCGACTATAAAATGATATTGCCAATATTGTTGAGTTGCGCTCCTGGGACGACTTTACTTATAAGATAGTTCATTCGATTACATGAAATCAACTTTAGCTTGAGAATATCCGTCAGAAAAAAAAATCATAGCATGTAATTCGTCTTTAAAAAGACAAACACATGACATGATGACAGTAAAATTCTCCTGTTAGTGATTCCATAGTAAATTATGAGGGAAAAAATTATTCCTGGTCGAAGAGGACCAGTAGGAAGACGATCCAGAGGAAGACCAAAACTTAAGTATCAAGATAACATACAGGATGATCTAAAATCCATGATGAGCTGCAATGACATTGATGATGATGATTGGCATGTTTTTTTATGACTATTTCGTTAAAGTGTGTGGATAGTTCTATAATAACTTCTACCTGGCTAAGCGTCATAATCATATTAGAAATAAAAGTTGTTAATCAGTAGCAGTTATTTATTTAGTACTCTCTCATAATCTTTTTTTTTTTGAAAAATGTGACGATAATTCTGAAAGAAATATAGAGCTACCACATAAATTAAGTTTGTTAATCTATTTTTTTTTAGTATGTATAAATTGTTCAGAAAAAGTTGAAGGTATTTTCTTATGGTTCTCATAAATAGTTCCCTTTAAATCTAGGTTCTTCTGAGTTTTCCTTGTGCGTCCAAAAAAGACAAGGTGGCGCCCTTTATTCTATCCTTTCTTTTTATACCAAATTCTATCTACCTTAATTGGTACATTTAAATCGATTTATTTTTATTAAAATATACCCCATACTAGATTTGGGTATATACCCACGTCCCAAAGCTAGCCTTGTTGTTGTTTCCTTCAAAATACCTGATCGCTTGTTTGTAAGGTGAACATACTTGATCCTGTTTTTTTTTCTACACTCACCTAATTCTAAAGTTTGTTAAAGTTTAATTAAAAGTTTTAAATAACCTTTAGATAATAAATAAATAAATAAATAACCTTAAATTTATAACAATTAGCACCAATATTTATTAAAAAAGTATATATACCTGAATTTCTGGATTATTTGCCAGTGAATACAAAGCAAAACTAATAGCAGATGATGTCGTATCATGACCCTACAAAAAAAAGATAATTACTAATAAATGACATAATAATAAAATCTTAAAGCACGCATAATATACATTTGAATAATTTTCAACCAAACAATAAGATTTAGGTAATTCGCCAATTGGTATTTTAAACAATTTTGTTCATTAGTTATCAGGCTTAGTCTTTTATATTTTTTTATTACCTAGCTTTTACATTTCTAAAAAGGAGTACTTTTACCATCGGATAGTTTCTTGTATTAATATTCAGTGTTCTGTAAATATTTTCGTATATACATATTATATTAAAACCTGTCAATTGTGATCAATATATTTATCTTTCTTAAAACTTGTGTAACACACTAGCTTATTGTAATGACTTACTTGTTCATGGTGTAGGGTGTAGGGTTGTATTATAGAGGTAGTACCTTTTATTGGAACGACCACACAGAGCGTCATAGACGGGAGATGGTTCTTGATAACTGGTCCTCATAAGACACCTAACTCTCACTTATGGCTTCACGTGACACACCCCGGGCAACTGCATTGGTCTACAGACTAAACTAAGTGAGGGTAGCCAGATATGGCAAAATTTTCACCGAGTGATTGACGGTATAAGCAATCCTCCACTTACTGATCAACGGCTTCGGGTGTAGGAGTTGGTAAGTGCTAGGGCATATTTTTGTCCTAGGGTTAAAAAATCGACCCCGAAGGCGGATGAACCAAATTTTTTTCCAACGGCACAAAGATGTAGAAGGTAAGAGGAATTTACTACATTAAAGATCCCTTCGGATATCCGTGGAATAATTATCTTATATGTCAGACAAAATTGAAGCAAAGGCCCTTAGTCCCGGGTAGATGGTCCGAGGGTGCTAAAAATCCCCCGGGTTCGACTTCACGATGTTATTGATAAAGTAGGGACATGGAACCTCAATAGTTTGTGCATCCCAGGAAAGTTACATAACCTGCTCAAAGAAATGCGGCGCCCAGAAGAGAAAGCAATGGGTGTAAGTGAATTGAGGTGGTCTGGCTCAGGTATTTCTCACAAAGACAACTTTACAGTGTATTATTCTGGTAGCGACGCCACAGATAATTACTACAGGCATGGAGTTGCAATAGTGCTTGATAATAGAATTGCGATGGTAGTTATAGATTACATACCCGTTTCAAACAGAGTAATCATAGTGAAGTTAACCGGTCAACCTATTAATATAAATCTAATCCAAGTCTACACACTTACAAATGATAAACCGGAAACTGAAGTTTTAGATTTCGATAAAGACATAAAGAAAGCATTAAAGGTCACAAAGAAAAACGATATTAACATTATAATGGGCGAATTTAATGCCAAAGTCGGTAGGGGTAGATGTGGTAATGCGGTCGGTCATTTCGGTCTGGGTAACAAAAATGAGCGCGGAGAGTTACTAATTGAAATTTGTAATGATCACGATTTCGTCATATCCAATACGTGGTATCAAATTCCACCAAAAAAATTCTATACATAGCGAGCACCAGGAGATCGTCCAGGTCATATGAACGAAATCAAATTGATTACATCTTAATAAACCAAAGATTCCGCAACTGTAAAAAAGAGTGTCCGCTTACCCTGGTGTGAACATCTCGTCTGATCACAACCCCCTAATCGCAAATGTAAGACTTCGATTGGCAAAGGTTAAAAAACCATCTAATTAAATATACATAAACACTAGAGAAATAATGAGAGATGAAGGGCTTAGATCTACATACAGTAAGTACATCAACGAGAACTTGAGAAACATACAAGGAAATTGCATAGTGGAAACCTGTGAGAAAATAAAAATAGCTATAGTCTCGGCTTACGAAGTAGTCGCAAGTAAAATAAAAAACAAATCACAAAAAAGAGTGGATGACGGAGAAGATACTTGATCTAATGAAGCAACGCAGACAGTACAAAATACATCAGAATCAACAGGAATACAAGGAAATCCAACGTACGATAAGAGCAACAATTAGAAACGCAAAGGAAAGCTGGATGAAAGAGTGGTGTGAAGAATTGGAATCACTGCAAGAAAAAGGAGACAGCTTTGGACTATATAAAAATGTCAAAGAAATTTCGAGTATATACAAGAAACACCATGAGACTCGCCTGAAGAATGATCAAGGAAACTACATTCATAGACAGGAAGAACTAGCTAAAATCTGGGTAAACTATGCTTCGTCTGTCTTTGCGGATAATAGACCGAATCTGCCAACTACTAACTTACCCACGGAAAATTTATCCAGCCCTTCCATTATTGGAACAAACAAGACAAGCTTTTATCAAATTTAAACCGCTACTATGTGACGAGCTACTCCAATGCATTTTGCAGGGTAAAATTGAAGGAAAAAGAGCCCCAGGACGAAGAAGAATATCCTGGCTTGCTAACCTGACAGCATGGTACAGAAAGATCTCAACACAGCTATTTCGTATAGCAACCAACAAAATCATCATAGTCAGAATGATCGCCAACGTTCGGAACGGACAGGCACCCTAAAAAGAAGAAGAATTATGTGACCACAATCAATCTCCGCTACAGGATGGTTAAATGCTATGTATGATCCATATTGTTATACGGCATGGAAACATGGACGTTAAAAGTACCTTTCATTTATAAGTTGGAGGCCTTCGAAATGTGGACGTTGCGAAGAATGTTCCGCATACCCTGGACAGATAGGGTGAGAAACGAGGAAGTCTTAAGAAAGGCAAATACTGGGAGAGAACTACTCAATTTGATCAAGGTACGAAAAATTGGATACCTCGGCTATATTCTGTGAGGAAAAACATACGCAATCCCTTAACTAATCATCCAGGGAATAATTGAAGGCAAGAGAGGAGTAGGTCGCAAAAAATGTCGTGGCTATGGAACATAAAAAACTGCCGCAAAAGACAGACGCCTAGCCTTAAGATAATTCGCCAACGCACTGTAAGTGCACGGCACTATAAGAAGAAGACTTGTTCATATTACAATATTTTGACTTTGTTTTGTAAATAAAACGGTGTCAGATCTTTTGAAGATTGTATCATTTGTCTGCTACTCGGACATAATCATCTGCATAACAAAATTTCTACCTGTAGGGTAACGAGTAGTACTCTTTTGCAGTCCCCAATAAAGGGCAGATTACTTCAGGCCTTATCAACCTTGCCCCTACGTCAGCTACTGTTTCTTTCCTAAGCTCCTTCCTAAGAGAAAACAGGTGGTAATCGTGTTCTCTATCTAAACCCCATAGAAAATGATCCTTGGCCGGCTTATTATTTAATTTTCATAAGCGGTAGAATGGTTGCGATAATGCGATGCAATGGGATAGGAAAATCCAATGCATTAATATGCTCAAGAAAGTTATGCGTGATGTCTAAGAGAATTACTCGGATGTTGTTAAGCAATCCGAATGACGACCAGCACTACCTTCTTCTTCTTTTTTAAGTGCCCTGTCTGTTGCGAACGTTGACTAATAACATGGCAATTTTGATCTTGTTTGCGGCGCTTCTGAATAGTTCGACCGATGTGAGCCCGAACCACTTCCGCAGATTTTGGAGCCACGAGTGTCTTCTCCTGCCTGGCCCTCGCTTACTGTATATTTTTCCCTGGACAATCAATTGTAGCAGACGGTACTTATCGTGTCTTAATATGTGGCCTAGATATTCAAGCTTTCTTTGTTTAATTGTATTCACGATTTCTTTCTCCTTTCCGATTCTTTGGAGTACCTCTATGTTGGTGACATGTTCGGTCCAGGATATACGAAGAATGCGTCGGTACACCCACATTTCGAATGCTTCTAGTTTTTTCGTTAGCGTCTCCGTCAGCGTCCAGGCCTCCACGGCATACAGCAAGATCGGAAAAATGTAGCATTTAACTATACGTAGTTTTAGGGGAAGAGACAAATCCTTGCTTATGAGGAGATTTTTCATATTGCTAAATGCTGCTCTAGCTCGTTCTATTCTCGCCTTAATTTCCATGGTCTGTTCCCATTTTGCATTTACGTTGGTGCCAAGGAACACATAAGATTCTACATGGTCAATTAGTATGTTACACTTCCGTAATTGTCGAGCAGGTTGTTGCTTTTTGCTTATCAGCATCCACTTTGTCTTCTTGAAGTTGAGGCTCAGGCCGTATTCCTAACTAACTGAATAAAGTCTTTCTATTACTTGTTGTAATTTGTCTATGGTACTGGCAAGGATCACCGTGTCGTCGGCATATCTTATATTGTTCGTTAACTCGCCGTTTATTTTTATGTCCTCATTTGCATTTTCCATACATTTGTTAAATATTTTCTCGGAATACATATTGAATAGAAGTGGGGATAATATACACCCCTGACGAACACCTCTTTTGATCTGCACGCTTTTAGTGAGTTCGTTGCCAATTTTTGCTCTTGCTGTTTGACCCCAGTATAGGTTTGCCACAATTCGAATGTCCTTATCGTCAATACCTGTCTTTCGCAGAATACATATCAATTGTTCATGATTGACATTGTCAAATGCTTTTCTAAAATCATCAGCAGCACTACCTTAAGTGGGGAAATTCAGCTACTAGTCCACAGAAATTAAAACTCCGAAAATTAATAAATGTTTGTACATGGAACGTACAAGGGCTAAAGACAATCATAGGTAAGTTGTCAATTATTGAAAGAGAGCTGGCCAGGTATAACATTGAAATTTTTTCTGGACTAGCTAAAAATCATTGGTTAGAAGAGGGCCATTTTAGAACACATAATGGCAATTTTGTTTACCTCTCTGGCAGTTAAACCCAAAACTATACAGTTGACGCCAATATGGTCTCACCAAGATTTGTCTTGTCTCAAAAGTTTATCGTCGAATTTAAAGCTGTGAGCGATAGGACAGTTTTCCTTAAACTGGAAAGCAAAACTAAATAAACTCAATATTATATAAGTTTATGTGCAAACTACTACAGCAGATATCATAACAGTTGAGGAATTCTACAAAAAATTGGAAACAACAATTACCAACATTCAAAATTAAGAGCTAACCTTAGTATGTGATGACTTCAACACAAAAGTCAGCAACACTACACAGAATGATGAATTCTACGAAAAATTAAAAACAACAATTAACAAAATTCAAAATTAAGAGCTAACCTTAGTATGTGATGACTTCAACACAAAAGTCAGCAACACTACACAGAATGATTGATCAGATCATATTCTCCTCGTAGCTTAAGTAACACAAACTTAAAGCTCACAACAAACGGAAAGAGACAACGGGGATATAACTCAGAACGACGGATGATCTTCTCCAATAAGTGCAAAAATGTATGTCCCCTATTGGTAACGGTACTTCACCGAAATATGAAAGATTATTAAACATTGTGTAACAATACTAATTAATCGCCCAAAGGTAAATAATACAGTGAAACAAAACACCGAAAGATAAAATCCTTAAAATATTTGAGAATAGAAGAAATCTTTGTCAAAGTGTTGTACATATTGAAAAGAAAAAAGCCAGTTTAAGAGACCTCAACAAAGAAATAAAACGAAGATGCAAGACTAGTTGAAAATAAAAAAGTTAATAACAAAAATAACTAAAAATTGTTGAAAAATTTCTCTTTTGAGCCTTTTTTGATTTTAAAATTTGAAAAATTTTGATTCTTAAGTTTTTACTTTCTTTCTCTTTGTGCTCAATTTACTATTTGTTTATAACATAATTAAATCAAATTAAAAAAAAATAAAATATCAATAGAAAACATTTGACTAAACACCTGTTGTGGACTAATCATCAGCTGAAACTACACATACTGCTGGAAGAAGAAGAATGTTATGTGCTGCTGTACGCAGACTGCTTCTGCAATGTTTAATTTTCCTCTACCTGATTCTATGTTTAATTTAATAATATGTTTTCAAATCATCCGCTTCACTGTCACTAGTATCAGTGTTAAATCAAACAGTTTTGTTTTTTAAATCACTTTATTTGGATCACAGTTGGGGTCATTGTCAGTGTCAACAGCTTATTGCGCACTCTTCGTATCTTCATTTTTATTTCTTTCGGTATCACTTTTTTTTCTCTATTTCATTCATGACGAACGATCGGGAAGAACGATCCATGACTTGTATTCACTTTTATAAATTTTATAACGCAAGTACTGACGCGGAGTCAATCTGACTCCCAAAGTTACCTATTTCAATAAATAAAAATGCAACGACCTCCCTTTTTTGACACTACTCAGAGAAATGAAATTTATGAAGGTACTCTAAGCAACAACGGATGACAATTTTTGTGGAGGGAAGGTACTATGAAATTTGTAGCGCGGAATCTTTTTACTCCCCGTCAGTATTTAAGGGGTTAAATTTAAGTGTAAATTATAGTTCCTACATTCGGCAATAAAATGGATAGAATAATATAACATACCTTTTTTTAAGCAAAAAGGTTTTTTCAAAAATTAAAATAATTTTAAAAAAATAAGCCTATAAATTAAAATAACAACATAAATTGGGCCAAAAAAATTCTGAGATATAATTTAAAACAAAGGTTTAAGTGGCAAACAAGTCATGCATGAAAAATAGCAAAATGGCTAACTTAAATTTAACAGAAAGAATGAATACATGTTGAAACAAACCTCAAACATAAAAGTGTCTACTTCTTCTCTTATATCCAATCGAGTCAGAGGCTTTTCATCTATTGTGCTTTCTAATAATAAATCCAAAAATGCTAACTTTTTTTTCTGGTTAAACTCATCGACGTCATTTTTATGACTAAGTTCATATACACCATTTTTAGTACGTTCTCTAATTCTTTGTTCTATAATACTATCTGTGTGAGCATGAATTATCTTTATTGCTCTTTTTTCAACAAAATAGTTTAACGTTAGTGGATATAAAAATGGATGAATGATACTATATTGCCTTATTCCGAAAATTTTGCATACTTCTTTAACGCTTCTTACATACTCAGAGGTTTTTGTAACTTGAGAATTCAGCTTGATGCCCATTGCAGCCTCTGAAATAAAAAAAATATATTTTGTTAATACTGATATAGATTTTTTATTTAATTATCATTTCAAAAATTAGTTCCTGTTTAAAATTACATTGCAAATATTTTTGGAAATATTGAAAACCGTAATAACTTTGAATTTACTATGTATCGCAAAATAATATTTTGATCTTAATAAATGTTTCAAATACTTAATTTTTTTTTTTTAATTACAATTATTGTTCAAAATTGCACGTTGAAGAAAAAAAACACACAATAAGCTAATGGGCTGAAATAGGACCGACGTCGAAATAATGGTTTTCAGAAAGAACAAAGGCCAAAATTCACTTCTAATTTTCTAATTAAAGTGGCAATTAGAACGTCAAAAGAAACGTATTTTCAAATAATATTTTTGTTTTTTCTCAATAAAAATTTTACATAATAATATTAATTCAACAAATTCCGAAAGTGGTACTTTAAGAGACGATTGATACTCTCGTGAATTTAACATTTACAAAATCTACTTATAAACATTAGTAACACAATTATAACGATTATTTACATTGATATTGTTGGCAATATTAACAGAAGTGTAAGTATTGAAATTAATGTTAGATGTGTCAATACTTTTAGTATTTTTTGAGATATTAACTTGCGGCCATTTCCAATCTGTGAAGCTATGTGAATTTTATTTCTTAAAGAATTTTCTTCTGCTACATTAGTTGACTTCCATCATCTGTGTCTTTTCAAGTTGGTTATAGTACCGCCACTAGTGTTGCCCAAAATCGGTCTTGGTCTTGCAGTCTTGGTCTTGTTCTTGACCAAGACCAAGACCAAGACCAAGCCTGACCTTGCAAGATTTAAGCAAGAACAAGACTAAGCCTGTGAGACTCTTGCGTTTTTCAGTTAGGACTGAGTGTCGTTTTAGCTAGTATAGTAGTTCCGGTATATTTTTAAAGAATCTATAAGACGCACAAAAATATGTAATAAAAATTTAAAAATCTGGACTTATGTGCATTAAGAACAATACCAAAAACATACATACCGAATAAAAATATTTGTTAAAAAAACACATTTGACATTTGTGATCAGAGGTCATATAATCATAATGTAAAAATGAAATATTTTGTACATTGTTTTCTAGCACACGACTTCTTCGCTCTGAAATTAATTGTCCAGATTTTGAGAATAGCTGCCCTCTAATCATAAAATAATCTTCTTGCATTTCGACGCCCACAGTAATATTGTATCGATTTTTTTAAATATGTCATCTTAGCTAATAAAAAATATAACACTTATTATTACGGATATCCACTTAATAATTTAATTTTTTTTTCCATTGCAATTTAGTTGGGAGGAAATTAAATAAACAAATCTTATCGGCCTAAGGGAGAGCGCCCACCAAAGTGGCGTGGCATGTGGTAATTAGCAAGTAGCACGCATCTAGCATGTTACATCAAATGTAACCAATGCAAACGAATGATTAGATCGAATGACGTCACTGCGATTTTGGTGTGCGCTGAATCATAGTGTGCGCAAGATTAAGCGGACGGTGTTTTGCAACAGTCGTCTAACCCACATTTGTTTACAAATAAGGTTAGACGCGTCAAACTATCCATCATAATGCATACTATATCAAGCAAAAATGATATAAGCCATATCCATAATCATGGAGGCGTTTGGAACTAAGTTCTAAACAACATTCGTCAAATAATATGAAAACATAAATTTTTAAAAATAGTCTAACCCAGAGGTGCTCAAACTTGAACTGCTGGCGATCTACCTCAATATTTTTAGACTACTTACGATCGACTCTGAGAGACTGCAAGTGTGTGTGATGCAGGGTTGTCGTACATACACGATACACCCTACCTACCTAGGTAGGGCGTACCGTAGCATATATAGATATTAGCTTTCTGCACAATATAGGTACATTATTTTAGTCAAGGCTTGGGTTAGGTTTAGTTAGGTTCTTCTCTACAATATCAATGAAAAAACTCATAGTTATTCAAAATTGCGAGTTTATTTGTTGTTACAAAACAAAAGAGATACATATGGTGTTAAACTTAACTAAGGAGTGGCTTTGGATGTTGAAGCGTGGCACTGCATGTCCTCAGCATACTTTTAATAAGATAGTACGTAACCAATGAGTGCTAATCGCAAGCATGATGTTATATGATCGTCAGTTAGTCAATTGCGATATTTTGACTTAATTATCTTCATTTCAGAAAATGCAGACTCGCACAAGTAAGTTGACCCAAAAAATGCCGTCAGTTGAAGGGCGATTTGCCTTACATTCGGATATTTATCTTCAGATATAAAACGCCAGAAATTTGTATCAGATACTGTAGCTTTGAGATGTATATCTGATATAATCTGCACCAACTCATTTTCAACAGAACATGAGTTCATATTAAACTGACTTGCTATTTCAGTAGCTAATTCCTCAATGTTTTTACATGAAAAAGGATAACTCATAAATAATGCTATATTTTCCAATTTACTGCAATTATAAAAGCGCATTTCGAATTGTTCCAAAATATTTGATAATTCAGCCTCATACGTATCATAATTCAACTGAGTAATCCTTGCTTTTAAAGACGGAAAATGTTTCAGATCCTTTCTTTTCAGTTGACTATCATAAGTAGCAATTTACTTTTGAATGCGTTTACTGCGCTAATCATCTCAATAATAGTTTTTCCTTTACCTTGAAGCTCCAAGTTAACGGTGTTTAAGTGCATTGTGATGTCAGTCAAAAATGCCAAATCATTTAGCCATTTTTCGTTTTTCAAAATCTGAGTGTCATCGCCTCTTTCGTCTAGAAAAGCTGTTATTTCGGGCAATAATTCTTAAAACCTTTCTAGGAATTTTCCACGACTCAACCACCTGACGTGCATGTGAAGAACTAAATCAGTGTGTTCAGCTGACTCCCTATCTTCCAACTGCAACTGAAAGAGCCGCCGTTGCAAGCTACGTGCACGGATGGAATTCACAATTTTTGTTGCAATGCCCATAATTTCCTCCGTGTTTAAAGCTTTTGAACACAAAACTTGTTGATGTATAATGCAATGGAATGAAAAAAATTAAGGGAATTCTTCATTAGCTAGACACAATGCCACAAAACCGTTTTTGTTTCCAGTCATTGCTGGTGCTCCATCGGTTGTAATGCACATTAATTTATATATTGGTAGCTCGTAGTTTTTTACAAAATTTAAGAAAATGTCATATATATCTTCGCCACGGGTCTTCCCCTTCAGAGGAATGATTGTCAAAAATCCTTCCTTAGCCAACATGTCATTGAATACCATCCGAATAAAAATACACAGCTGGGCAGTGTCTATCATATCGATGGATTCGTCGAACTGTAAAGAAAAGTATGTACATTCCATGATATCATGTTTTAGTTTATCTGCGATGTCATGACTCATGACTTCAATACGCCTTGTGACAGTCGGACGAGATAACTGAAGTTCTCTAATAGCAGACATGATTTCTGTTTTATTTTTAAAATCTCCAAATAAAGTCTCACCCACTTCAATAAATGCTTCCTTCACCACTGATCCATCTTCAAATGGTTTCTTGTATTTCGAAAAAATATGAGATATTTTAAATGACGCAATCGTAGCAGCTTTTGATTGTTTGGCTGGTCTTGTGAACATGGATTGTTCTTTTTTCAAACAAGATATCAAATCACTTACTTTTCGTCTTCTTAATTCACTCTGTCGCGGAAAATCCTTTTCATAGTTTTTATGAACCGTCTTATGATGCCTCTCTAAGTTACCACGCTTAGGTATTGCAACTGACGCACGACAAATAACACAAATGCACTTATCCTTCACCATAGAAAAAAAATTCTTCCTCCCAATCCTTATTAAAATGATACGTTTTAGATTTCTTCACTGCACTCATTTTCCACTATTTAATAATAAACTTTGTATCGACGTAGGATCGCTATCAAGATACAATTCAGAATAACTCCAATTCCTGTAGGCGCAACATTTATATCAGCGTGAACGAAAGTCTCGAATGTTCCCGTCAAACGCGCCGCCCGAAACTAGACTGTTCTGTCTCTCGTCTAGAAACAACACGGCCTTTCTTTGACAAGTGCCGCGCGTTTCTTTGATAAAGCCACCTTTTGCCGCAAGCAGTGTTATTTTATTACGTAATACATTTTTGTAGTTAATAGAATATCATCCCAAATTTGATTAATAATTATAATAAATAATGAATTAATAAAATAATTAGTTAATATATGTAAATATAAAATATGCTGTGTGGACAGTATTTTGTTGTCCCCACTTCTTTAAATTGCAATGATGCTTAGTCAAGCATTCTATGTATTTGTATAGTTCAGTATTAATAAAAACGTTTAACTCTGCTGACAGTAGTTTAGTTACCTACCTACTTATTAAAATTTTTTTTCTTCTCGAGATCTACCCAAAAAGCACTCGCGATCGACCAGTCGATCGCGATCGACCGTTTGAGCACCCCTGGCCTAACCCATGTTTTCATTATAAATATATGGGTTAGACGATTGTTGCAAATCTTTGTAAGGGTCTTTTCATTGTGTGCACCAGATGCAAAATATTAAATAACACAAATCTTTATTTTAACTTATTAAAATACGAGAAAATCATTATTAGACTAATATTAGAATTTTATTTAAATAAATAATATATACTATAGATCTTTAATGGTAAAATACAAAGGTATATTATTTAAAACTGTGAATTTTCTGTAATGTCAGCTCGATAATTGATTAAAGAAATTTTTAAATTCCTTGTACCGAAAAGATAACATAATATGCTTTGCGATTACTTGAATGTTGGTGCCATAAATGCCGACAAAAGACTGCATTATCAAATATCGAAACCAATTATTGTTCATTATATAAAATATTGGAACTGTTGCTTGATAGTCAAAATTCTGATGAGTGTGCGATGAGATAATTTGTACTCAAAACTAACGAGACAAATTAATAACAGATAATATCGCCTACCGTGTAAACAAAATACCGAAATATTTAGAATAACGAAGTAACAATATATAAGTCTCGGTTTGTTATTTGATACTTAGGGTATTGGATAGTAACGGACATAAAGTAACTATTATAGTAGTAGTTACTTTTTTGAGATCACTAAACTGTGGAACCTCGATTATCCGTCAGAGCACCGGACCAAGGGTATGAGAGCTCTTGTTAACGACAGCGTTCAACGGGACGTTTTTGACACACTGTCCCGTTGGACGTTCTTATGAATGTTCTTCTGAAACACGTTTCTTGCTGAACGTTCTTATGAGGTTCTTTGTAGGTAGTATGAGGTAGTGACAAGTTTACAATTTGACATGAGGGACAAAAATTCAAATAGTTCTAGTCGGAGTAGTGAGCGTTGTAATTATAGATCTGAAAGAACTAAAAGCAAATTTGATGAGTTTTTCGAAATAATTTATGCATCTCAAATTGCTTTGTGTAAATTATGCCTATATAGAAAGGTTGAAATGAAAATGAAAACAGAAACACGTCACCTAATATCTTTTCACAAAAAGGAATTACAAATATTTCTTCCTGAAAAACCAAAATTCGGTGGAGATACCACAAGCTTTTTAATAACCACTGGAAGAGTGGAAATGTACAATAAATACTTATTAGCTTATTACTAATTATACCAATACTCTAATAGAAGGTATGACTAACAATACTGATATTAAACAATATTTGAGAGACTCTTGCATTAGCTTACTTCAACAACAACAATGTAAGTACAAACGCAATTTTCATAGAAATCACATATAATACATAGAGAAAGTAGAATCTTTTTTTTTTCAGATAACAGTTTTGTAGTTTTGAAAAAAAATCTACTTAACACCTTTATTAATAAAACAAAAGCAATGGCTAAATTGTTTAATGACACTATTACTAAATATAACAACAGAAAGGTAACTGTATCTAATCCTATAACACCTAGGTTATATGGACTTCCTAAAATCCATAAACACAATTGTCCCATAAGGACTGTAGTAAGTTTTTGCAACACTCGTTTCTATTTTATCAAAGTTTATTTACAACACAATTCAGTCTATCACTAATTTTAAAACTAAGTTCTCCATTAAAAATTCTTTAGATCTAATAGAACGTTTAAATAACATTAGGATAGCAGAGGGTTTTTATTTAGTTTCTTTTGATGTTTCCAATTTGTTTACTTCTGTACCAAGAGATGAAACATTGCCTTTAGTACACAACCTTCTAGACAATTGCAACATATCTGCAAAGGACAAAGATGCTATATTAACTATGCTTAAATTCTGTCTGGATCAGGACTTCTTCCAATTCAATCAAAAGATATATAAACAACCAACAAGTTTAGCAATGGGATCTCCATTATCACATTTTCTAGCTGATATTTTCTTAGACAGCTTAGAACAGATGTTTGTTAACAACAACAGCAAAATAATTTTTTGGTCAAGATATGTTAATGATTGTATAGCTCTCATACAGGGAACCCAAGATTATGCTTTACAGATTCTGGATGATCTTAATAAATTTCATCCTAACATCTCTTTTACTCTGGAACCAGAATCTGACAATAAGTTGAACTTCTTGGATATGACTATATCCTGTAATAAAGATTCTTTAGAGTACAATATTCACAGAAAACCTACCTAAACAGATCACATTATTCATGAAACATCTAATCATCCAACCCAACATAAAATGGCTGCTTTCAACAGTTACATTCATAGGTTACTTAAATTTCCACTTTCTAATGATAATTTTAATTTAGAATTCAATATTGTTTTTATCGAAGTTAATTAATTTCTTTAGTTAAAAAACGTTTCTTGGCTTATTTCAGATGCCCCTGAAGATGATCTAGTGATCGAAAGTACTTGGGCAAGATTAAATTAATATTGTGCTTGATATTTGCCTTGTATATTATCAAAGTTTATTACCAATTACATATATTATGTACCTACTACTTTATTTTGGCAAATTAATATATTTATTAAGTAGATATCTCCTTAATTTAACATAATTTCTTTTGATTATCATTGCTTTTTTACCTATTCTTTAGTTTTCCAAATTAGTTTTTTATATAAAAGTTGAACTAAGATTGTTAACAACATTTATGTTGCTTTAATAAGTGGAATATAGTTTGTTATCTTATTACCTAAATAATATATGCCCTTGATACCTGTATGTGGATTTTTTGCCACTTACCAATCTCTTTTAAGATTTTCATTTCATATACGGGGAATCCCTTTCTAGACAGATATTTTCTTTAAAATACAGTTAAGTATTTGTTTTTTTTTGTGTTTTAACCATGTTTTAGCACATGTAAGTTTATTAAATGGAAACAATTATTCAGAAACAGATTGACTTCCGTGGGGCATGGTACATAGCTGAGTTAGTTAGAGCATAGGTACGGATCGCTTAGATCGTGGCTTCAAACCCTACGCGGTGTCAGTTGTTTAGACATTTATTAATTTGGTTGGCCTTTATTATGGGTATGTTAATTGAAGCTTAAAATGTACTTGCTCTGTTACGTTGTTCTAAGATTTAAAGTAACGTTTAATAAATAGCAATAGGCTAATGGGTAACTGCAAGCCTTGCAAGACTCTTGCTGCAAGGCCAAGACCAAGACTAAGACCGGGAGTGCAATACCAAGACCAAGACCAAGACCAAGACTGTCCAAGTCTCGTCTTGTTCTTGCATTTGGGCAACACTAACCACCACTATCAGCCAGTAAAGGGACTGAGCTCCTTCGTTGACAGTACCCAATGTATTCATTGGGATGCGGTGATTTAAGAAATTCAGCAATAGTGTAGGCAATTTTTCCAAAAGTGTGAATATCAGTAGGTTGTATAGTACACCTTCCACGTTTTTAGTATACAAATAATCTATGATGCGGTGTGTTTGCTTGACGTAATGACAATATCCCGTACTGGGCATCTTATTACAAAGATTACTACTTGAACTTTTTAATAGCCCTTAAGTCGTCGATACTCTCCATCACCTCTAGCAGTAAATAAATTTTCTGTTTTACACTTTCAAAGGTAGATACAAGGAATGTACAAAAAAGAGAAACCTATTTTAATAACCTATATGAGTTTTTCTATTAGATTTGTATTTTGTAGGTAATGGTAGATTTTAAGTTCTCGGTTCTCGTTAAAAATCTATTTTTGTTTGTAGGAATTATTTTTGTTTAACATTTTTAAATTGAAATAAAATATTTTTACTCTATTTTTTTTATTTTTTTATGTATTATTTAAGATAACGAATTGTAGAATATTGAGGGAGTTGTCTTCTAGAATTTTGTAAAGATAGCTTATAAAACCAAATAAAAATCTTAACTGATAAAAAAAGCGTATTTGCTTTTAAAATTTTCGAATGGAAAATATTACAGGTTTTTTATCAGATAGCCTTAAAAGTTTAATATTAATTCTAATTGCTCATATTATTTAACATACGTACCACAAATAATATCTAAAGTGCATAAAGCAACAAACGGGGTAATATCTACGCTTGGTTTGTCTACTTCCTTTTTTAAAAGATCAATAAAAACATTTCCATTGGTTTCGAAAACATGTACAAAATTTTCAAGTATTGAAAAATGGAAAGCTGGAGTTAAAATCTTTCTGCGTTGTTTCCATTTTGTACCTGAAATATCAAAAATAATTTAAAAATTCACAAAATTGTTTATTATATATTGCTAGTCATAAAAAAATCGTAATAAAAATGGGTTGTGGATTTAACATTGTTAATATAAGCTTTGTTTGTAAAGAGATTAACCTAAGAGAGAGCGCCCATTAAACTTGCATGGCAAGTGACAAGTAGCAAGTAGCGCGCGTCTATCATGTTACTTAAAATGTAACCAATGAAAACGAATGATTCAGCGCACACCAAAATGACAGTGATGTCATTAATTCTAATCATTCGTCTGCATTGGTTGTATTTTAAGTAGCATGCTAGACGCGTGCTACTTGCTACTTGTCACTTGTCACGCCAGTTTGGTGGGCGCCCTCGCTACGGGAAAGAAACATTAAGATTGGTCAATTATTCCCAAAGTTATGATCCAAAATGACTTAACAAGTAATCGATTCGGAATTTATTACATTTAATTTTTATTAAGATTTATTTAAAAAATTAATATCTAATTAAAAGAAATATTTACTAGTAAATAAATTTAGACTAACTGATAAAAAATAATACAGTTAACATAGATATTGTAATCTTTACGAACGATAAAAAGGAAAAAAAGCGATTATTCATCTATATGTAAAAATATGAAACATAAATTACAGGCTATTAAAAGTACAATATTTAAATATTTATAATTGAAATATGATGAAGACAATTGAAATTTTGTCGCTATTTTGAACTCATTTCATTTTTGATACCAAAGAAATTGCTGTCCCCACCACTCCCTCTCGTAAAATTTCCTATAGTTTTAAAGATTTAAATCTACGAAATGTCGGCACGTAATGTCGTTGGAAACTTTATAGGAACAGGAGCGAGTAAGGTACTAGCAAATTGACAATAATGTTAAACTCACTAGTAGTCTACTGAACAGTATCGTATATATCTTATTTTAAATTAAAGAAAAGTTTTTATTTTTATTTAATTTTATTTACCAAAAAGTTTCATTCTCTATCAAGTTTAAATAAAACATATCGGTCTTGTTAACTTCTCTGATATATCTAGGGAGTGATAACACTAATCGACTAGAGACTAGACTGAATAGAACTTATTGTAAAATAATAATACCTATAAAAATGGTTAATAAAAGTAATTATTACATACAATTAAACAATTTTTTATGTACAAATATATAAGTATACAATCTTATCATTTTATCCCTCATAACTAAGTTATTGTAATCAAGAAAACATTGAGAATTCATTTTTTTAAATTATATACAGAGTGTTTTATTAAAGAATAACAACTATGGTTTGACACCGTGTGAGAAAAGACTTAGTATCTCAATAATTTTAAAATGGGTAAGAGGTCTTAAATTTTTACGAACATCTTTTTTTTATAATCTAGCAGGTATTTTATAATAACCTAACCTGTACTTTGACTATTTTAAACTAAATAATTTGTACGTTTTTATTCTATCATGAAAGGTGTTGGTGCCTTATTTTTAAAGATATATTAGCAAAACGAGAATATCTACAATTACAATAAAAATAAAGGTTTAAGCTAACACCTAGTTCGAAATAAGTACTTACTTATCTACTCAAAATCACTGTTATCATTCGTATCTTCTAAATTTATAGTTAATTTGTTTAATGCTGGTAAATATTTCACAGTCATTTTCCACTGCGATTACATGTTTGATTACAGTTTTCCAGTTGGTTGCTGTGATCTTTGCGATTTTTCTTCTAATTAACTAGTGAACATTAGACGAAAATTTAGGAGCAACGTTTCTTCTTCTTATATTTCGTTCAAGTTCAGTCTATATTAACTATTATCACAACACTATCAGTTATTTGGTATTCTATTTGTCCTTTCTCTTATAAAGTTTTCTCTTATTTTACATATTTTTACGTACTTTCGTTCTTTGTGAGCTTTATAAAAACTAACTCCTGCTTTTTCTTCAAAAAATCATTGAACGTTTACATCTATGGTTCCTGAGTTGAACTTTTTTTTATACTTCATTTCCGTCATATTGATAGCTAAAAATCCTTTCTAAGTTATTCTGTGTAAGTTTGTCTACGGTTGTAAGTATATCGATTTACTTATAGATGAACTGATGATATGTATGGATCTATATATGAAACCTTTTTAATAAAGGATTGAGTAACAAGATCCCGTTGTTTTGTGACCGGTATACCTCCCATAAGCAGATATCCCTAAAAACTACATTTTGTATTTCAATTGACAATCGTACTTCTTTTTAGATGTGTATATATAATTCTGGAAGAAGAGATCTTTGAACCCATGATTCACAAAGTGAATCCACTATATCCTCATGATAATGTAGATTCACGTCTTTAATTTTTTTTGCATTATTCATCGTCGGTGCATCCATTTTCTGGACCGCAGTGTAAAATTATAATTCTCTGTCCTTGATTGAGCCCCACTGAATTAGAACACTTTTTGTTATTATTCGTCCAACTTTTTTCATGGTGTCATGAGTATCATACCAGGTTTCATCCAAATAAACAATATTTCGTTTCATTTTTCGATATTCCGTGTTCTGTCTAATATAATTGTTTCTTGAAGAAATTATTTTAGTATTTTTCATTAATGTCTGTTTCTGCTACAAAATTATAGAAGATGTTTCTCCTATAATCTTGTAGCGGGTTCTCTGATCAATCTGGTTAAAAATATATTTCTGCAATTGCCTCTGATTTAGACAGTTCAGAACAAAATCATTCATCAACATGCTTCAGCATACGTTTGGCATCATCAGCAAGGTATTGAAAGGTCGCAAACCTTTTTCTACACAGCTGTGTAAATTTTCCAATAGATTAGAGATTTACACTAGCTCTTTAGCTGGAGAATTATTATCACACCGCAGACGCCAGATTTTAAAAATATTTTCGTAAAATGGTAAAAGAAGTTTAGAAAGAATACTGGTGTCACAACCGAACTCACTTGTAATTCACTATTTGAATTTAACTGAACGCTGCAGTAGTTATGGTTATATTCAAAATATTCTTGATTCGCAAAATCTAATTACGCTGGTTTAAAAGTAAAATATTATACCTACTTACCCAACTGTAAACTACTGGGCGGGCGAAACGAATTTTTCTCGGATAAATTACTTTATGGTTTCGGTCGCTCAGGCAAATGTTGTTATATATTACCCGAAGAATGCAGAAGTTTGCCGATACAAGATAACGAATTGTGATTTGTCATAATAGATGTTCCGATGTTTTTATTGGCTCTTGGTCCACATGGACTGATCAACAATTCGATGATAACTTCAACTAAGAATATTAAAACTTTGTATACGTCTCAGTCATTATTAATTAGAGTAGAGTAGAGTAGAGTAGAGTAGAGAGTAGAGTAAATTTTTATTTGCATAAATTTTTAAACATAATTGAGAAAATAACGTCACATTATTAATTTCAGATTAAAAAAATATATATTGACATCACACATTTAAAATATATTAATATTACAAATTAAATATGCTGATCAAGGAGAAGGATAGGCCAGGCACTCCGCCACAGTATATGGCTCAATGTCAACTAGGTGTTGAAAAACCTTTTTTTTTAAAGCTCTATAGTGTGTTTCCTGTTTAATGTCAGATGGTAGACTATTATAAAATTTAACACACGCATACAAAGGACTTTTCTCTGTTATAGACAATCTGTGAAGTGGCAAATTCAAAATAAGGCTTCTTGTATTATATTCATGATTCGGAAACAGGTGATAAAACAAAGAAAAATTTTTAAAAAGGAACATAATATATTCAAATATATAGATGGCTGAGAAAGTGAGTATATTGAGTGACTTGAATCGGCCTCTACAGGATTCTCCCGCCTTTAGTCCTAAGATCACCCGGACTGCATTTTTTTGGACTATAAAGACAGTTGAGCTATAAAGACATATCGCATAACAGAATAAAAGTTTGCATAATATACTGATAGTAATCTGTGAACTACTAAATAAGTTGTTTGTAGTAAAAAAGTTTTGTAGTCTGAAATATATTGCTTTTTCAAATATTTTTGAGAATGATGGAAGAAGGCTTACTGGTCTATAGTTCTCCATATTAGTAACATCACCTTTTTTATGAAGTGGCTTGACAATTGTCGGTTTTAAATTTTGAGGAAATTGACCTTGCCTGAAAGAAGCATTAACTATAAAAGAAAGAGGAAGAGAAATCTCTGATGAAACATATTTAATTAAGTTAGTTGATATTTCATCATAACCAGAGCTATGCTTGTTTTTTAAGTTATTTATTATCTGACTTATTTCTGACATGCAATGATTAGTTTGTTCGATATTAATTTGAAAATTTTTTACATGCTTTATTTTCTTTACAGCTTTTGGCGCTGCATTTGCCATAAATTGATTTATTTTGTTAGAAAGCACCTGAGGGTCACCCTCCAAACAGAAATTACCTTGATTTTTGGAATTACCCTTAATCTCTTTTACCAATTGCCAATTGACATTTCGCTATTTTTAATTCGTTCTTTATAACAATTTTTCCGAGATTGAGTGAGTAAAGAATTGTATTTGCGTTTTTCTGTCCTGTAAATATCTTTATAATCAACATTATTGGTAGACAGTGTAAACAAAACATCAAGCCTAGATTTACAACGTTTTATATCCTTATTTTTAAAGTATTTTTGTGATTTTTTTGCTGTATTTATCTCTTTGAGTGGAAAACATTCTATAAAATTTTTCTGAACTATACTTATAAAAGCATCCCACTGATTATCTACTTCTAATGTCTCAAAAACAGATACCCATTCTACATTACCTAACATGAATTTTTTCATGTTAGGTAATGTAGCGTTTTTTTATTATATTTGACTCAAATTCATTTAATTCAAATTTTACCTTTTGAGCAGTATGATCAGATGTATGAGGATTGAATACAAGTGAATCAAATATGTCAAGATTTGTAAAAGTATTATCTATACAGGATTTTTTGTTACCTTGTATGCGTGTATAGTCGTTGATGGAAGGTTTTATATCAAAGAAGCCCAAAAACATTTTTAATGCGTCTGGCCACCTTGCACCCTCAAGGAGCATATCTAAGTTAAAATCACCAGCTAAAAAAATGATGCGAGTCCTTGTCAACTAAATCACAAAGTATTTGCTCTAATTTATTCATTAAAACTTGTGGGTCTTCTGTTCGGTAGATGGATAGGATTACAATCTTCTTCTTATTAATTCGCACATCTGCAGCGGAACACTCAAACACCGTTCTCTCTGATAAACTAAAAATATCTTCCCGGGCTTTTGCACTAAATCTGTCTTTGATGTATACCGCACTGCCACCATGCTCCTGTGAACTGCTTCTGCAATATGAAGAGATCAGTTTAAAATTCCGCACATTGTAGTCCCGCAGTTGTTCTTCTGTTTTCCAGTGCTCAGTTAAACAACAAGCAAAGCATTCATCATGATCTTCTAGGATAAAATTAATGGCATCAATACTTGTTTTAATTGATTGCGTATTTAAGTGGATTACTGATAATTTCTTTTGGTGTGTGCTGTAGACTGTCTTTTGCCACTGGGGTGCCTCTGTACGTTCTTAAAATGGTTAAAAATTACACCATTCGGCCATAATTTTCATCCAGTTTTCTTTCTTCTAGATAGTTAAGTATTTCCTGAGCTTCCGTTTTTGGATAGAAACCTGACAGGAAAATCGCCATATGTTTTAAGGCTACACGCATTATACTTCCAGCATTCTCATTGGTTCCCTGGAGTGGATCTGGTCGTTCAATACGTCGTGTTCGACGAGGTGTTTTGTAAAAACCTCTTTTTTTGGGTTTCTCATTTGTCATTTTCATCTTCAATCAGTGGACGGATCGTATATTTAACAGGCGTCACGGGTGCAATTGAACTGGTTGGTTTAGGTGGCAGCTCAGGCAAATCCACAGAACAAAGTGGCTGTTCTGTGACTGCTTCAACTGACCTTGTAGTCTCTTTCAAATCATTTTGTTCTTTTAAAATTAATGGATTGGTACTGATATTCTTAGTTTTTGCAGCATTTTTTACCTCCATGGAATTTTTTGTTAACTTTTTCTCTATGCTTTCTATTTTTTCCCATAGCAGCTTATTATTTTCCTCTAGGATTTAATTTTTACTTCTAATTCACAAATTAGTTCATTTAGCA
The DNA here is from genome assembly GCA_918026665.1 of Diabrotica balteata. NCBI lineage: Eukaryota > Metazoa > Arthropoda > Insecta > Coleoptera > Chrysomelidae > Diabrotica > Diabrotica balteata. The sequence goes on from OU898276.1 coordinate 129,494,468, forward strand.
GATGAATGATTGTATTTTACATGCCATCTCCACTTTTAAGTTTATATTAGAATCACAACAAATCACACGCTTTTTATCTAAAATTTGAAGTTTTCCGGCCCAATCCCGTGCCGTGCATGATTTATGGAAGGCTTTTCCACACTTCGCACATATTATTGTGCTTAGTTTTTTAGTTTTGCAACAAGTAAACTTGGTTTTTTCGCTCTCACTCTCAAATATTTAACAGAATGAAAACCATAAACCCTTTAATAAAGATAAGTCACGTCATTGGTAGATGGTAATTACTTATCTATCACTATCAATTTGTCCTAATTGCTTTAAGTTTTTGTTTGAAAGATAAAAAATAAAGCTATAACCTTATCATTTGCAGTTATTGCAATTTACAAACAAACAGTTTTTTCAAAAAGGAAGATGATCTTCATATACCTTGTACTATTTATGCATATCTTGATAACTTTATAATTTAATTGTTAATATTTATTATACTTGTAAAATAACAGTTTTTTTGGAAGCAATTGCTAATGACATCCTTCGAGGTTGATTGATTTTTAACTTATTTTTAATTTTACAGTTAATAACTACTCCTGGTAGAGTACAATAAAACTTAAAATCAAAGTACTCTACTTTTATTTTAATTTTTATTGCCTGCTTTTGTGACAGATAAATATATTTTTACACAGATTTACCGAAATACGAGGCGACTATACCTACCTAATACCTACCTATAGAGAATTTATATCTATAGGCTATTCCACGAATATACGACTGTTTTGGTTTACTGCGACAACGAATACTTTACTGTGCAAGTAGAAATATGAAGGTCAATTGGTCTAATCATTATTCCAGTAAAAAGGGTCTACTAGTATGACATCTTAACTAAAATTATTTCAGTTAAAATCTACAAATAAATACAATGACGTCTATGAAGCCAAATGTGTTTATCAGACATTTGGGTAAGCTTTCCGTGAAATGTAAACACCAAAGAGGCGTGCCGGGTTTCTTTGATATAACACATTTTATTACTTTATTAGGTATTACAACTGTAATAAAAAGAAATATACTATTTTTAATATAAATGAAAAGAAACTGGCAGAATGATGGTTTACAAACCAGAAAAAGGATATAATATTTCACTTTGTTAGTATTAAATATTTGTTTGCTTTGAGTTTACACAAACATAAACGTATACATAAAGTGACGTGGACATTGCCAGATCATCAAACCCAAAATCAGATAGACCACGTACTGATTGATTTAAGAAATGGATCAGATATACTAGACTGCAGAAATTATAGAGGTGCAAATATTGACTCCGATCACTATCTCGTAGCTGGACGTCACAGAGTACGTATATCAAACGCCAGGAACGATAAAACTAAACCAAAAATAATCAAATATAATGTTGATAAATTAAAGTGTACTGATGTCGTAAGAAACTTCCAAATATGCTTATATCGTAAAATATCAGAACATCCTAGAAGTGAGGTATATCCCACTGAACTTAACACAAGTTGGGAGTTTTTAAAAACCACGCTCAAAGAGACTGCAGAGGAAGTGCTGTGTGAAGTACCCAAAGGACAGCGAAACAACTGGTTTGATGAGGAATGCCAACGAGTAACGAAAGAGAAGAATGACGCGTATCTGAAAATGATCAACAAAAGAACTAGGAGAAATGTTGAAGGATATCGAGTAAAGAGACAAGAGGAACAACAAAAACACAAACAGAAAAAGCGGCAACAAATCAATAAAGAGTTCGAAGAAATGGAAAACCTTAATAGAGAACACGAATACAGAAAATTTTACAAACAGGTTAACACAAAAAGTTTTCTAACCACAAGCGAACCAAGTAAAGGCTCTTATTCGTTTAAACGAGACAGTGGAAGTACTAGAACGATGGCAGGAACATTTTAGTACGCTACTTAATGGAGAAAGTAGAGCTGAAGGTAGATATGATATAGAAATAGAACAGGAGGATACTGAACTACCAACTTTGGAAGAAATAAACAAAGCAATTCAGTCTCTAGCCAGAAACAAGTCACCCGGAGCAGACAACCTACCCGCAGAAATATTTAAATGTGGCGGTCAAACATTTGTAACCCTCCTTCACGAACTACTAATACAGGTATGGCAAGAACGCGCGTTACCAGAAAATTGGAATACTGGAATTATATGCCCCATACACAAAAAAGGAAACGTTTTTAAATGTTTCAACTTTAGAGGGATTTCCCTTCTTAATACAGCATACAAAATTGTGTCCCTGATACTTTACGAACGCCTGACACGGTATACTGAAAATATAATAGGGTCCTACCAAAGAGGCTTCTTGAAAAACAAATCTACCATTGATCACATATCATCCATCAGACAAATATTAGAAAAAACGACGGAGTACGACATAGACTGCCATTACATCTTCGTAGACTTTAAGGCAGCGTACGATACTATTGACAGGTCCCAATTATATTCGGCGATGATCGAATTAGTAATACCAAAAGGTTTGGTAGAATTAATTAAAATGACAATGATGAAAGTCGAATATGTAAAGTGCGCGTACAATGGGATGTTTCAAAACCATTTAAAACCAACAGAGGACTGCGCCAGGGAGATGCGCTATGGTGTACGCTGTTCAACCTAGCGTTAGAAAAAGTTATGAGAGATTCGGGAATAAACTTAAAAGGTACGATATATACCCGTAGTATACAAATAATGGCATACGCTGATGATATCGTCATAATTGGAAAAACCCAAAATGAAGCAGTGGAGGCTTTCACACGTATCAAAAATGCCACAGAAAACATCGGACTTCTGATTAACATCCAGAAAATTAAATATAATATGCCGGCCATATCAAAAATTCAACAAAATAGTTTAGAGGTGCAACACGATAGAAATGGTACCAGAAGAATTCTGCTACTTAGGATCACTGGTAGACTACAAAAATAACACATCCAACGAGATAAAAAAAAGAATATGCGTGGCGAGCGAAAAGTATGTCAATAGCAACAAAGTGCAAACTTTATAAAACAATAATACGCCCAGTGCTCTATAACAGTGCCCAAAACAATAATACGCAGCCATAGTCATGGATAATGCTAGTTACCATTCAAGATTAGCAGAAAAATTGCCAACAACGGCATGGAAAAAAGGAGAGATAATCGAATGGTTGGATAAACACGGAATTAAGTACAAGGAGAATTCGACAAAAGAGGAATTATTACCTATTGTAAGGCAACATAAAGCAGCTTATAAAAAAAATATATAATTGGTGAAATGGCATTAAACCGTGATGTAAATATTTTACGTTTACCCCCATGCCACTGTGATCTGAATCCGATAGAAAATATATGGTCTTAAGTAAAGGGTGAAGTCGGACGCAACAACAAAACTTTTAAATTAGAAGACTTACAACAATTATTAGAACATTCCTTATCAAAAGTAACTCCAGAAAATTGGAAAAACGCTGTTAGTCATGCTTACAAGGAAGAAAATGAAATGTGGAATTTGGATAATATGACTGATGCAATGCTGGAACCGGTAATAATTAACATTGGAGTTGAAGATTCCTTAGATTCTGAAGAAAGCAGTGAATCTGAAATGAAATTTGATTAAAATAATATTAATTTTTTTACAAATCGGCACCTGTTACGGCCACAAATTATTTTATATATAATCAATAAAATAAACATCTTACATTTCTTGTAAATTCATTAGTACCTGTTAATCTCCATCACTGGCAACTTTATTTAGGGATTAGTAACCCTCCAAACTATTGTATTCTATTCTGCTTCAACCTTTATACCTGGTGGTCATACTCAATTTAAAATTGTTTTCCTATATACTTCTGTAACCTTGTTGACAAATATCTATTTTTCATTGAGTCACCCGTGTCAACAGTTTAGGGATTTGCATACACAATGTATGCAAACTAGAATGATGGAGTCAACTTACCATGCAGTTTTTCAATTCACTGGAATTGTCTGGACTACTACCTCAACATTTGCAGTTAAAAGTAAGATGAGTTGTCACTTGCTGCGTAACATTAATCAACCTCGATTGTGCAATAGAAGAAGACTGGCTGTGAAAAAGCTAATAAATAATGTCATTGAGGCAACAATCATAAAGAGAAAATACAAAGAAGAGGATGTCTTAATTTATTTTTTTAACAAATGACTTGACGTTGGATTCTCTGCGAAACTTAAGAAAATATCCACTTTCACTTCATCTTCAATGAAGTTCGATTTTCTTTTTAATGTACCTTGTAAAATATTAGGCAACTGAGGATACCTCTGATTAAATAAGATTGCTACTTCAACTTGATTTCTACAATTCTCCCCGTAACCGATCATCATTAAAATCTCAATTCGGTGGGCCTTAGTTAAATATTTAACTTTTATTTCTGCAAGAAATTAGTTTTTAATTAATAATTTATTATTTTAATCTAAAATGTCAACATGTCAACTGATTGATAACAATCCGCATTATTTACCGATTTAGTTTAATTAGCAGACTATCTATACAGTTTTTACCTATTGACGACAAAAAGTGTTAACACGGTTACTAAACAAAAATTTTCCCCATAATACAGTGTACTGACACTTAGAGTAGAAGTATATTGTCTGTATTTAGCTAATTTAAAATAATACCATAACATGTGATAAATTATTAATTTCAAAATTTCACCTTGTATTTTAAATGTTAAAATGTATATGTTAAAAGTATTTTAAAAACATAAAAATATACAGGGTGTTTCATTAAAAATAAGGATTATGGACTATGCCAGACGTGCGTGGATCACCCTGTACATTTAAACTTTTGTTTAAAAAGCGCACATTTAAATTTAAAAGTTAACGTGTTCCAGAGTTTTTGATTATTTTTTAAGGACACAAACAATTTTATTCCATAAGTGGTGTCTACACTGTATAATCTTTATTCCTTCAAACATTATGTGTAATTAAATGAAAATTAAGTGAAAATAAAAACCTCAACGATGTCGAGCATTTTTTGTTTATTAATTACGAATGTCTTTTCTTTTTAAATTTATTGTATACAACTTTTTGTATATAAAATCTTTTTTTTTTCTTTTTTTATCTATTAAGACAATGTAAGGTCTGTCGGCTCAGCCAGTAAAAAATTAATGTACAAAAATGACTTTAAAAACAAAAATCATTATAAATTAGAAAATTCTCGAAAAATACTACGGGCAGAAACAAAGGTCGAAGATGATTCCGTAGTATTTAGTTCAAGGTTAGTTTGGGTAGAGGCCTCTGTTTCTAATTTACAAGAACTTGAAGAGTTGTTCGTAAGTGTTGACGTTCCAAGTGACATCGCTTATTCACCAAGCTCATTAGCTATCTTATTCCATGGTTCTGCCTCCTTTACCATATTTTTTATTATTCGTAAAAATTGTCAAACAAATACAAATATTTTCGCAACTTTTTAATAAGTAATTCATTTTTACCACACTGGTCGTGCAATTAATCTGTAATTGTGTACAACTATATCGTCGGGCAAAACGATAAAGCCTGGATCTGTGAGACCGGTGAGACAGATCGTCATTGCTGTAACGGTGATGGTGCAATACTTTGTAATACCATTTTGTAGATCGCCTATTGGCCTCGGTAAGATATCCCTGCCCGCCGCTAAGGATCGTGTCCTGTGTGTTCAAAGGCCCTATTATAAAGGTATGAACAGATTGCTGCGATTCGTGCACGCAACAACGCATTCGTGCGACCATATCTCGCAGCTACAACGTTAGTTTTGCGTTATATTTTGTTAACGCAGCCGGCTGCGTTTTCTCTCGTTATCGTTATGAATGTAGAATGGCTCCAACAGAGAAATTAAGTCTTCTTCTTGACTTAAGAACTCTTAAGAACATGACTATTCTGACTTTATTTACGGCAGATCTGAATAGTTTAGCAGATGACAATCCAAACCATTGCCGCAAGTTTTGGAGCCACGAGTATCTTCTCCTCCCTGGACCCCTTCTGCTGTCTATTTTCCCTTGAACGATCAGCTGTAGTACTCTATATTTATTATGTCTCATAACGTGACCCAAGTATTCCAACTTTATTTTCCTTATACTTATTCCTACCTCTCTCTCTTTACCTATCCGGCGTAGTACCTCTTCGTTGGTCGCGTGCTCAGTCCAGAATATACGTAATATACGTCGGTAAGCCCACATTTCGCAGTCCTCTACTTTTTTCATCAATGTTGCGGTCATTGTCCACGCCACCATTCCATATAACAAAGGTGGTCATACTCAATTGCTAGAATCACAGTGTCATCAGCATACCTTATGTTATTAATTATTTCTCCATTTATCTTTATGCCTTCTGTGCTTTCCTCCAGCGCTGTCTTAAATATTTCTTCTGAGTATATATTAAAGAGAATAGGAGACAAGATACAGCCCTATCGTACCTCTTTCTTGATCTCAATTTTATTGGTCAATGTAGATCCTACTTTCACTTTAGCTGTTTGACTCCAATAGAGACTGGCCATTGTTCGAATGTCTCTGTAGTCGACTCCGATCTAATGGAGAACTTCAATTATCTTTGCGTGCTTTACGTTATCGAATGCTTTTGCGTAATCTATAAAGCATATGTACATGTCTTTGTTCATATCTCTGCAGCGCTGGATGAGTAACTGTAGACTAAAAAGTGCTTCTCTTGTCCCAAGAGAATTCCGAAACCCAAACTGCATTCTGCATATCCTCGCATTTTTTGCTTATTTTCTTGTAAATAACCTTGGTGTATGCCTTCGAAATGTGGTTAATTAGACTTATAATCTGATTTTGATCACAAGACATTGCTTTTGGTCTTTTCGGTATGGCAACAAAAGTTAACTCTAGCCAGTCTTCAGGAAACTCCCCGCTGTTATATATATATATATATATATATATATATATATATATATATATATATATATATATATATATATATATATATATATATATATTGTTAAAGAGTCTAACGAGTGAGTCTAGAAATTGACTGTTTGTTTCGCACAGCATTTTCAATACTTCCCCGTATACGGTATCGTTGCCTGGTCTTTTGTTATTTTTAAGACCCTTTACAGCATTCTTCACTTCTGATTTTAGAATAGAAGGGCCAGTATCATCATTGCTCAGTATATACCCACTAGGACGGTCATCATTAAAGCCATTTAATGCAACATTTATAGAATAATTTAGAGAATTATATATGGTAATACAAGGATTATTAAAGATTATATATAAAAACATCAAAAAGAAGGATAAAGTTTGGAATAAGATTGGCCAAGAGATGAAAAAATCCCGTATTGTGAAAAAAAGTGAAAGAAGAAGTGAAAAAAAGTATTTTAATTTGAAAGTGTTGATACACTTTAATTATTTTTTAAATAATTATTTTTATACATTCACTTTAGTTATTAATATTTTGAGTTTCTATTTACATTTCAAGTATTAAAATAGTTAACAAATTTTCTCTAGTTGAAACTCCTAAATTGTTGCATGCCTTAGATGTATATCTATATTAATAAAAGCTCTGTCTAAGTTTTCTTCAGTTTCTGAAAACTCTAGTCCTTGTTGGTTTATTTTAGTGCGTAAGAAATTATGCAAAATGCAACAATTTTCAACAATTGAAATTGTCGTTTTAAGTTTTATCTTAATTGATCTAAAAAATACTCGCCATTTTTGAGCTCAAACACAAAAGGCATTTTCGACCACACATCTAGCTCGGCATAAACAAGTATAATAATTTTAATTTCGTCTGTCCTTTCTAGATTGTTTGTAGGGAAAAGGTCGTATTAAAAAAGATTTCAAAGTAAAGGCCTTATCTCCTATCAAAACGTGTGGACAAGGTACTACTTGCCCAGGAAGATTTTTACCTTCTGGAACATTCATTAAACCTGTCTCAAATCTCTGGCCCATATTTGAATTTTCAAATAAGCCTCCGTCGGTATTTTTTCCGTAACCTCCTACATCAATTAATACTAATATATAATTGACAATGGCCATCAACAATGGCCATCAGTACTATTGAGAATTTTTTAAAATAAAAATGGTTTGACCCTTCACACACTTTTATTATTTATATTATTTTAGTATTTTAGATTGAGTAAAGCAGAAAGCCAAAAAACAAAATAGCCATATACAAAACCCTTATACAACCAGTGTTGACATATGGATCGGAGACATGGACCATTTCCAAGGCAGATGAAAACCTCCTGCTTATATTTGAACGAAGGATCCTGAGAAGAATATTCGGTGGCATCTGTGAAAATGGTGTTTGTAGAAGGAGGAACAACTATGGGATATATCACAGATATAAATATATATTTGGTGGTAAAGACGTAGTATCTCTTATAAAATTAGGAAGACTAAGATGGGCAGGACATCTGGCAAGATCACAGCGGAACAACCCTCCTAGAAAAATCAGTTATGTCACAACCTGTGGGAAGTAGAAGTAGGGTAGGCCAAAACTCAGATGGAGGGTGTAGATGAGGATGGTAGAAAAATAGGCGCAGCAAACTGGCAACAGTTGGCAATGGATCGAACTGACTAGCGTAATAGACTTGGGAAGGTCGAGGCTCTTTTATGGGGCTGTAGCACCAATGATGATGATGAATATGCGTATATGTAAGTAGTAAATAACACTGTTGATAACTAATCCTTGTCCCAATTACAAGTGTTGTATTAGTTTTAAGGCAGTAAAAAAACACAACAAATGATAAGTTACCGTAGTAATGGAATATGATATAATAACGAATAAGAAATAGGAATTCAAATATTTTACACTCTACTGATTAACAAGGCATAAGTTTAGCACAAAAATTAATTTTAATATAGTACTCCTACCTGTACTTGTTAATAATCCCGTTGATAACCATTTATGCAGCAACTTATATTGCTTTGCTTTGTTTATTAGCTTTGTTGAACTTAATATGTGTTCGATCAATTTAACGTCTTTAATGAAAAGAGCGGTACTTAGAGGTCCATCGTGAATTCTTATTATCGGACCGTACATGTCATGTAATTCCATCATTATATCCATGTATTCTAAAATTATAATAACCAATAATATATTTTAATAATTATTAATTTTTTAGAATTTTGGAAATGCTGTGACAACGTAAAATTGATTTTTAAAAACGGCTAAAAGCACAAACGATCAAATACATAAAAACGTTTTGGAAACAAATACAAATATAATATAAATGACAGCAAATAGTAATACATTTTAGCAGATAACATGCAAAAAACATACACGTATGAAGAGTCTCCAAGTGTTAATAAAACTTATATGTAGAACAGGGTAGTTCACAGTGAGGCGCGTATCTTTTTGCTCGATGGGCGCGATACACAGTCATAGTATAATAAACGACAAGTACACAGTAAGTCATTGTCTCTGACTTTCAAATTTCGTTTAGTGCCACATGCAGCTGTAGTGAATTCGCATTTTCCGGAGTTTTCTAAAAAATATCCAAAAACAATATTTTACGAAGGTAAGTAGTTAGTAGTAATTTTTTAGAAGGTATTGTTAAAGTAGTAATTAACAGCAGGTAGTTTAACTCGACAATTTCAGTTCGAAATATTATTAATATTGTTCTTAGCTCTAACCTCATAAAATTTCAACCGTATAAAATTACTTCTTAGAATATCGCCTTGGGTTAATTTATATCGAGTAAAATAGTACACAGTAAAAAACCATATTGGGTACACAGTGAGACTGTCTCATTCTAAGCAATTACAAACAGACCAGTTTGTAATTGCTATCTTTAATGTTGGTAATAATTTTTATAAGTAAAGCAAAGTTAACAGTTTTTTTTTGATAATGAAGATAATTAATTATGAACGTTACTATAATTTGGTATTCATTTTATATGGTAAGAAAACAGAAAGCACGAAAAATTGCTACCTTTTTAAAAGAATCAATGAGTAGGGCGGTAAATTTAGTTATAAATGAAAACATGTCTTTGCAAAGAGCATCCGAATTATGTGCTGTAAAATTTCAAACGTAAAGATATGTTGCTTAAAAACGCTTGACTGAAGAGAAATCTCCATAACCCGTAATTATGGCTGCAGATTGGTGTTTACCGAGAAACAAGAATAAAATTTTAAAGAGTATTTGAAAACCTGTAACAAAATTATGTATGGGCTAACGACTTTAGACGTAAACTGGCGTATAAAGTTTATGTTGTAAATAAACTGAAAATGCCAGAATCATGTAATTAAAAAAAAATGGCAGATGAAGTTTGGCTACAAGGTTTTATGCAAGTCTGCAAAACTTTAGGCATAAGACAACCAGAGGCTTGTAGCTTATCAAGACTGACATCACAATAGACACAATGTAGTAATTTTCTTCGAAATTGTCCGTAATATATTGAATAAAATTCCTTCACTTTCCCAAGGATCGAGAACTTTTAATTTAGATGAAACCACTGTTCAGAACCCTAAAAAGATTATTGCAATAAAGGGTGTCAAGCAAGTAAACCATTCTGCGAGTGGTGAATGAGGTGAGCTGTGCCACTGTTTCTGCTGCTGGAACTTCCCTGGAACCAGTCCTAGTGTTTCCTAGGAAATTTTTCAAGCCGCATATGTTACAGTGTGATCTTCACGATATATTAGGGTTCGCAGCACAAAGCGGCTGGATGAATTCCGAATTATTTGTTGAGATATTGAAACATTTTATGAAACAAACAAATAGTTTATTAAATAATACTTTTTTATTGATTTATGATAATGCAGAGTGTCACATATCTGCAAAAATAGTTAACAGGGCTAGAGAGGCTGGAGTTTTTATATTAACTATGCCTCCAGATTTCAGCAATAAAATGCAGCTCCTTGATATAAGAGTTTTTGGTCAATTGGTGACAATTGGATGCTAAACAATCCGGGTATTCCTTTAACAATTTACAATATAGACGAGTGTATTTGTCTTGCGTTTTTGGATGAATTTACCCCCAGCAATATAGTAGTTAAAGGATTTAAGAGATCGAAATACATCCGTTTAACCTTGATGTATTTGAAGATGCTAATTTTCTTTCAGCAAGCGAAACTGACAGACTGTTACATACTGATAAAAGCACAGATATATCTATTGCACCAGGTCCAAGTCATGTTAATGCTGCTTTTGTAATAATAAATTCATTAATATATTATATTAAAACATAGTTTATTGATTATATAATGATGTTGAGACATCAAGTCGACAAGCTGAAGTAACTGAAGTTGCTCAAGTAACCCCGCTAAAGGAAGGCATTAAGTTTTTAAGCCCTGAAATTATACAAGGGTTTCCTTAAGCAAGACCAAGGAAGACTGCCAGGGCAAGAAAAAATAAAAAAAGCCCAATGGTAACAGATACCCCTGGGAAATTACTTATTGAAGGGACGTGTACGAACCGATCACTTTAAAGCCCCCAATAAAATTATTAGACCCTCCGAGATATAGTAAACTGATCATCGGCATCTTATGGAGATAGATAAACTCATTACCGAAGATAGGTAAACTTATCACCAGTATTTTTGCCCCAAGGCGCTGATTTCTAATGCGGAAGATTGCCAGTAACCGGTTACACTTCTCATTTATGTGCTAATTTTTTAAACTCCGATAGGTTTTCGATAGTGACTTTATATTGAAAATATTTATGAGCATGTGCTATTTTCCTTTATATCGGAAATATTCCTCAACTTATTAACTAACTACAAACTAATTAGAAATCTATTTATTATGAAAGAATGAATCAAAATGCTTAGATACAGTCTTCTGGTTTTTATAAATGGTTAAAGCCTACTTAAAGAAACATTATCCTGTGAAAACAGAACAGCTACATGTAATATCTGCAGTTTTATGTACACCATTGTTTAATACTGTAGAAGCGTAGATATAAAAGTGAGGATATTGGGATGAGAATGGTAAAAATGGTTAAAAAAGAGAGTGAAAGAGCTCGCATGGATTTGTGGTGAAATGTTTATAGCTAGACTGGGATGCCCAAACAGTTAGAGGTAACAAAAACTCATTACTTATCTTCCATATAATCAGATATTTTTCATAAATGAAGGCAGGTTAGGGATACACGCATGAAATCGTTGACAAAACAATATCCGATTCGTTCTGGGTCCAAAAATTTCCAGCCAAATATGTTTTTGGATTTTGCGAAACCAACTTTGGGTCGAGTGACCAACTTTGGTCGCAAATGGTCAAATGGCAATTAAGAAATCAGCGACAAGTATTAATGGACTTAAAACGACAGCGACTTATTAGGAGCAACGAATTTTAGAGCGTATTGAAATGTATCATTCAAGTAATATGCCTCTGCTTTCGCCAAGTATCATAAATTCTCAAGAATGACAAAAATAATAATATTTTGTTGCGAATCGTTATCCAACACAAAACATTTATCGCGGTCCGTCTTTAGATTCATCTGTTGAATTGCTTGATGCGCTTTCCCATTGTCTTGGTACAGGTGACATAAAAGGAAAACGATTGTTGCTCATATTCCTCCTTCAAATACAAGAGATATCCGTTGTTGCCATGTGTTCTTTGAAATAAGAAGTTGCAATCTTTTGGTGAATGATTTTTGATGGCCTCTCTTGAGCTTTCATCTTGCAGAAGTTGCTGATGACTCGACGGCTTAGTTTTTGAAACTCGCTTACGTGATTGTGACGCAGTGCAGAATATTTTCTCGACAACTCTTCTCATAGTTTACACTTCTCAAATTTGCCCCACCTTCTTTGCCCGAACTTCTTATACAAACGTCACCACCTACAATCCTATACAATAATTGTTTCTTTAAACAACCATTCTCTTTACACTATCGTCAAACCTCCCCCCCCCTCCTCCTAAATTTTCCGACCCTACTGTTAACTTTAGATCCATCCACATCCATCATACCACACTATTTCATTTTCTCCACTATTCACGTCTACATCACATTCCAGTCAATTCTCCCTTCTTTCATTATTTCTTGGTCAATTCATATATTAAACATACACTCATTAGTTTTAAACTTTGTAACCATTTATACGTGATCAGGTTCATAAAATTGAAGAAATTACTTTGCAACCGTAACCTTAATCTAGAGATTCGCACAAGAATGCTACGTTGTTACGTCTTCTCTACTTTACTATATGGCATGGAAGCGTGGACAATAAAGCAGTCTGAAATCAAAAAATTAAACTCCTTTGAGATGTGGTGCTACAGGAGAATGCATAAAATATCGTGGATTGAAAAAGTAACTAATATAGAGGTGTTACAAAGAATGAATAAAGAATGTGAAGTCATAAAAACTGTTAAAATTAGAAAGATTCAATATCTGGGACATTTAATGAGGGGTGAGAAGTACGTATTACTGAGGTTGATTATGCAAGGGAAGATACAAGGGAAGAGAAACCCTGGACGACGCAAAATGTCCTGGCTAAGAAATTTGAGAGAGTGGTTCGGCTGCAGCTCATTAGAATTATTCAGAAATGCGGCCAACAAAGTTAAAATAGCGATGATGATTTCCAACCTCCGCTAGGAGAAGGAACCCGAAGAAGAAGAACCATTTATACATTATCTAACAATTTATCATAATTCATTATTTCCCCCATTACCAAAAAAAAAAGATCCTAATCAACAATTGATCCCCTTCTCTTGTTCAACAACTTAGTAGCACACTCACACATCAAATTTCAGGTTTTATAGAAACCAAATTTAATACAACCAAAATAGATTTTGTTCAGTGTGCTAGATGCTCTTATCATGACCTCTATTATCTCTAACTGTTGATCAACTATTTCTCTCCTTTAACCCTCCCCTTTTTCTTCAGTCATCCCTTTACTTTTATTCGTGTCAAGTCTCTGAGGAGCTCAGTCTTTTAAAATTATAAAATTATAAAATTTTAAATTTAATCCCATAGGATATAACTTTAATTTCTTCAGCCGGAAGATTTCCAACCCTTTTTCAATTTATTAGACTTAGTTTTATATTAGCTTTAAATATATACTATTCAAGTTTACCTTGTCCTAGATATGATAAACATAAAAGGACAATTTCATATATCTAAACTAATCTAACACAAATCACACTTTTCAGACCATACTCCATATGACAAAGAGTAACATAGATTGCCTAATGCACACGTAATCCTCTTACATATACCTTTAACACCATCGGTAATTTCATATCTTTTATATACAAAATTACATAAATAAAAAGTTTTTTAAATCCCAACATCTTGATTGCTGTTATTATTTTAACATCATCAAAGTTTTTGAATCTTTTGGCTGTAGTAATAGTACGTATAACTAAAATAGTTTCATGTTGCATTGACATTTTGTTTTTGACACCGGTCATAGGTATCAGTTACCAGCTGTAGTCTGTTTGAAGTGGTTTACTCTCCGGACACTGGAACTCAAACCATGGGTATATGTTACCTAAATCCAAATTTAATTTGAACATCACATATTTTTAATAACATTATGTACAATCTTTTGTAACAACACAAATTTTAAAGGGTTTTTACCCTCTAGGGTAGTAGCCCTTTTAAAGGTTTTTTAAATATACCTACATACAAAGATATAAATTCTTTTTTGTGATACGTGGTATACAGCCAGCTACAGGAATTTTTTCCTTGTGGATTTTGTTTTGTTTGTGTATGAGCAATGAGTATTTTAAAATAACATATATAAGTATAGGGTTTTTATCGCGGCTCTCAAAGAATTAGTTTGTAAGTACTTTTTAAATTATCTTTATTATAATTATTATAAAACACACATATATATCTAATATAGACAATATAAATTTAAAACAACCTACCTTAAAATTGAAATCCTTACAATAATTAAATTATATTAACAAAATTTGGTACCTTTCTGTCACTGAATGCCTAAATAAAACTGTTTTCCAAAATAAAAGGTTTAATCACCACTCAATATCTTCGTTATCAGCCTCGGTTATCCTTGTTTTTGTGAAATTGCTTATGCCAAATAGACCACAATGTTTTAATTATCAGCTTCCACCAATTTAAAATATTTTTCTTCTTAATAGCATTTTCTAGCATCTTACTATAAAACTTTGAATCACTGATTATTGCATACTGTACTGTATAATTAATACCCTAATACTGACCACTGTATACTATCTACTAATGAACTGCTTGTAATATTTACTGACCCACTGACTGAATGATTGACTGCTTAATGAATTCACTAACTAACTGTCCTACTAATTGAATAATAATGAACACCATATTGTCTTCCATCCTCCAAATTTCAGAGTATTTATATCATTTCAATGTTCCAGAATCATCTTGAAAGAAATCATATTCGAATCCTTCTATTTCCTAGATATATGAATGTTCTCGAATATTCTACTACGCAAATAAGGTTAACTTCCTTATATTGACGTCTTATTTGAATGTTCCAGATAATTCGTAACTTTTCTATGGAGAATTTTGTGGACATTTAGGCTTTTTAGATCAGAATGTAAACTAAAATGTAGGTTAAACATCTTAAGTGAATAAATAACACTATTTTAAATCCGTAATTATCATTTTAAATGTCTACTTTCTGTTCAAATTCACTCTTATGTCATAATACAGTGTATATTTGGTTGCCTATGCACATGGTGCACGCAAATACATCTATAATATGATAATTATTAAAAAGAAAATTTTTATAATATTCTCTAGTATATAACTTTATTTAATATTATCTATATATATATATATATATATATATATATATAATATATATATATATATATATATATATATATATATATATATATATATATATATATATATATTATATATATATATATATATATATATATATATATATATATATATATATATATATATTATATAAGGAGATCAAATTAGCCAAAGAAAAATGGATGAGAGAAAGGTGCGACGAAATGGAGGATGTAATATCTAAACACTACTTATTTAATGTGCACAAAAAACTGAAAGAAATGAGTAATATATTTAAAAAACGAGTTCCCTCTGTACTTGTTGACAGTAATAACAAAATTACTGTAAATGAGCAAGATATAAGAAAAAAATGGCAGCTGTATATATCAGAGTTGTTTGAAGATGACAGGAATAACATTGCCGAATTTTACCAAAACTGTACTGACGGCCCAGAAATTATGAAATGTGAAGTAGAACATGCTATAAATAATGCTAAAATTAGAAAAGCTTGTGGTCCAGATGATACACCAACTGAGTTGCTGAAACTAATAGAGAATGATAACATAAAGGTACTAGTAAGACTTTTTAATTCAATATATAACACCGGAGTGATTCCCGCAGATTACCTAAAAAACACAATGCGAGAAAATGCTCAGAATATCGATTAATTAGTCTAATGAGCCACACTCTTAAAATTTTCCTTAGAATACTTCACAACACAATTAGACGCAAATGCGAAAAAGATCTTGAAGATACCCAATTTGGTTTTAAAAATGCTATGGGAACCAGGAAGCCACTTTTTGCGCTTAACATTCTATTACAAAAACGCCGTGATTAAAGAAAAAATGTATTTGCAGGTTTCGTGGACTTCGAAAAAGCATTCGATAAAGTACAGCATGTAAAACTAACGCAAATACTAAAAAATATCGAAATAGATGACAAGGATATTCGTGTCGATAAAAATTTGTATTGGAATCAAACTGCTATCGTAAAAATTGAAGATAACTACACCGATGAAGTCCCCATACAACGAGGAGTCAGAAAAGGTTACATCTTGTCGCCAACATTGTTCAATGTTTACTCGGACCAGTTATTTAAAAAGGCACTTGAGAGACAACCATATGGAATAAAAATCAACGGTGAACTACTTTATGTGATAAGATATGCAGACGGTACAGTAATTCTATCAGATAATATTGAAGGTCTTCAAATTCTGCTTGATCGTATTCACGAGGTAGGAGAGGAAATGGGCATTAAAATAAACTCAAACACAACCAAATATTTTTAGTGTTTAGTCGTGACCCACATCCCGATGCAAAGCTTCAATTGAACGGAGTCCAAGATAAGAAAGTTCACAAACTATTTGGGAACTGTGATAACGGACCAACTAGATCCAGACATAGAAATAGAACGTAGAATAGCAATGACTAAAAATACTTTTATAAAAATAAAATCATTTCTTTGCAATTACCATCTCAGTTTAGAACTAAGGCAACGAATGGTTAAGTGCTATGTTTGGTCTGTACTTTTGTACAGTGCAGAAGTGTGGACGCTAAAAGTATCGATCATGAACAAAATTGAAGCATTGGAAATGTGGGTTCACAGACGAATGCTGAAAATACCTTGGACAGCAAGAAAAACTAATGAAGAAGTACTAAGGAGCGTTAACAAAGACAGAGAACTGCTAAAGACTGTTAATCATCGAAAAAGTCTTATCTGGGACACGTACTAAGGAGAAGTAGATATAAAATTTTACAACTGATACTAAAAGGCAAAATAGAGGGCCGTAGACGTGTAGGAAGAAAACAAATGTCTTGGTTAAAAAACATTCGCCAATGGACTTAGATACCAAATGCAGAACAATTATTCCATATTGCAGAAGATCGAGAAGCCTTCGCAATGCTGATCGCCAACGTCGGATAAATCTGATATGGCACGCGAAGAAGAAGAAGATATATATATATATATATATATATATATATATATATATATATATAAATATATATATATACATATATATATATATATATATATATATATATATATACATATATATATATATATATATATATATATATATATATATATATATATATATATATATATATATATATATATACGTTAAGAATGCAATTCTTTGGTAGGTAACTATCGGAAAAGCGTCAAATCAAGGATCAGCTATAGATGGTATAAGCCAGTATGGTGTAGAACTTTATTCTACAGCACCTATTCTACTATCAGCACCTAAATGGAAAACCTAGTTAGTACAAGTGGTGGAAATCAACATTTAACAACCTACATTGAAAATGTTCAGTTGGTACTAGTGATGAAGAACACTGCCATAAACATGTTAAAAATATTAAAAAATACATTTAAACTTTTGAATAAAAACATTACTACTAAAATTCAAAAACACAAAAACCGCAACTTCATGTTAAAGGTAGAAAAGCAGAATTATTCTTCTTTTTGATGACAATATTTCTGATTTCTGTCAATATCCCGGTGTCATATGTAACGAGATTATAATTTTCCATCGAGTTAGAATCTATGGAGAGGGCATCACGTGACTAAAAACGACCTAACTTCGGCCATATTTGTATTATTGTTTTGAAACTTTTGACAGATCGTATATGTTTGGTTATATTTGTTGTTTTTCGAATATTTTCAGTTTTATAATAATTTTATAAAAACTGTAATAGATTGTGATAGTGCATAATAATGGTTTCTTGTTCTCAACGTAGTTGCAGTAGCAGAAGTAATGTGAATAAAAAATCTTCAGGAATATCATTCCACAGGTTAGTATACAAATATGTAAACAAAGTAATGGCCCGTTCTTCAGAGAATAAATTAATACTATTTGACTGTATTAATTTATCTTTATATATAATATATCGTCTTTTTAGTGTTTACCGCGAGATAAATAAATCATAGTTTATTAAAAATGTATTGCACTTTTTTAGATTATGATTAAATCTTCTAAATAACTAGTCATATTTTTATAGTAGTTTTAATATTATTGAGTCCGGCCATGATCCCACCGCCATATTGGTATTATCGTTAGCCACACCTACCTATGCCGTTTTTAATACACACGTTAATATGCTCATAGCTTCTCCATAGATTCTAACTCGATGTAATTTTCACATTTGCACCTCATGGAAGCTAGAAGGAATCCAAGGAACCAAAATCAGCAGGGAAATGAAGTCTTTTCTCAAGTGCAGGTAGGTCATCTGTGCATGTTATGATAAGTTCCCTACATACTCCAATCTGTTACATCTTGTCAAGTCCTGCTGAAGCAAAAGGAATGAATACAACTTAAGTTTTTAACATCTTTCTTACAGTTCATAGTAGAGTTGCAGTTATGGATATAGCACATTTCTATGAAGTTTCTCTTAAATTGGTTGTCAACCCTCCTTAGTATTTGCACATTTTCATAGTAAGCAATGTGTCCAGTATTCTTAATATGTTGGCTAAAAGCTGTACTAGTAGGCTTCCTCACGACATCACTTTTGTGAAAAGCATGGATAACTCCAATGTAGTGTATTCTATTCCATGTGGTTCTTGTTCGGAAGTTTATGTCGGTCAACCCAGCCAGAAACTATCAAAAAGAATAGCTTTGCACAAGAGTGATGTTGTGAGGAAGCCTACTAGTACAGATTTTAGCCAACATATGAAGAATACTGGACACATTGCTAACTATGAAAATGTGCAAGTACTAAAGAGGGTTGACAACCAGTTTAAGAGAACCTTCATAGAAATGTGCTATATTCATAACTGCAGCTCTTCTATAAACTGTAAGAAAAATGTTGAAAACTTGAGTTGTATTTATCCCTTTTTGCTTCAGCAGGACTTGACAAGATGTAACAGATTGGAGTATGTAGGGAACTTATTCGAATTTATTTCGTTCAATCTGTATATATATATATATATATATATATATATATATATATATATATATATATTTATATATCTTCTTCTTAGCCTTCTGTCGTCCATGTTTGGACATAGGCCTCTCCCAACTCCTTCCATTGGTCTCTATCCTGATCAACATATTTCCAATTTGTTCTGGCTATTCTTCTAATGTCATCAACCCATCTCATTTGTGGTCTTCCTATTAGTCGTTTTATAAACCGTTAAATTTTAAAATTTATCGTCAAATAAACCAATTAAGTATGTCATTTCCGACTAGAATAGGTTATTTTACATAAAAATTGCATGATAGACATTGTGATGGCTAATTACTATTTTTAAGATAATACTTTTAATAGCCGGTTAAATGTATAAATTTTGTTATAATTATAAATAAATATTGAACTTTGATGCAAAGTAATAATTAAACACTGTATTAAGAGAGTTGTATTTAAAAATACAAAGTATATACTTTGGAGACTTTGACCATCACATAATGAATAAAGATAAAACTAGCTAATTGAATATTATTATACTTACAGCTAGAGATATACATATATATATATATATATATATATATATATATATATAATATATATATATATATATATATATATATATATATATATATAAACGGTAGCTGTTGGTCTTTCTGTAGTTCCATAGTAAACTGAATTATGGGG
Source organism: Diabrotica balteata (assembly GCA_918026665.1). Taxonomy (NCBI): domain Eukaryota; kingdom Metazoa; phylum Arthropoda; class Insecta; order Coleoptera; family Chrysomelidae; genus Diabrotica; species Diabrotica balteata. Next base: position 129,514,710 of record OU898276.1, read on the forward strand.
TGGATGGTATTAATGTGATTTAGGAATGTATTTAGTTTTTCTTCCCCATGTGTCCAGATAATGAAGGTGTCGTCCACGTATCTCAACCATAGTTTCGGTTTATACGGTTTATACTCTGCCGTTGTTATAGCTCGTATTTCTATTTCTTGCATAAACAGATTTGCTATTACCGGTGACACCGGTATATATATATATATATATATATATATATATATATATATATATATATATATATATATAGTATACTATTTTTTCTTCAAACGTAGCAATTTTCAACCATAACTAGTACAATTTATACGCTATTTTTACTCGAAATTAACTGTGACAACTATCAAAGTCGTCTAGATGTTAGAAATTAATATAATTAAGTCGTCGGTGGGATTTGCGTCTCCCTGGTTACAGTTGTTTGACAGTTGTTTGCAATTAATAAAGACAGGTTATTATTGTTGCAACCTCAAGCGCAAATTTACTGCGAAAATAGAAAACCTAAACGAAATTGAGTCCGCGGCTAATGATGCAGTAGCACGTTTGGGGCCCTCCAAGTCCGGAATAAAGTATCGGTTAGCGTACAAGCACTTCCAAGAATGGTGCGATACAAGAGGAGTACGGCAAGTTACCAAAGACGTTTTACTGGCATATTTTAATATAACGGAAAATGAAAATAAATGGAAATCTTCTACAATGTGGTCACAATACTCTACGATAAAATCCGAGTTAGTTATTAGAAAAAATGTAGATATAAGCAAATTTTTAATGTTACGTGCCTTTCTGAAAAAAAAAACAAGCGAAGGATATACTGCAAAGAAGTCTAAAAATTTCACTAAAGACGAGTTTGATAAATTTTTGTTTGAAGCGCCAGATAAGTTGTATTTAGGATTAAAGGTAAAAAAATATATTGCAAACCATGTAGTATACTCTACTAAATTATAAAAATATTTCAGATTGTTTTGTTAATTGGGGTTACCGGCGCGGCGGGCGCCTGTCGATGCGACGAAATGATAAAAATGAAGACTGTGTACATTGAGGATAAATAAAATGTAATAATTATCAAAATCCCAGACAGTAAAACACGACAAATTAGATGTTTTACGATAATTGGTCAAAACTACATTAAACTATATAAAAAGTATGCATCACAGCGGCCTAAAAATTTCACAGAAAACCGATTTTTTATCAAGTACCAAAATGGAAAGTGTTACCGAAGCGTCATGGAAATACATTCGATCAGCGCAGTAGCCCAAAAAGTAGCTAGTCATTTAAATTTAAACGATGCAAGCGCATACACGGGTCACTCTTCACGACGAACTTCAGCAACACTTTTAATTGATGGAGGCGGAAATCTAGAATGCCTCAAACGACATGGGGGCTGGAAATCAAGCACGGTTGCCGAACGATATATAGAGGATTCAATAAGAAATAAGAACGATAATGCTTAAAAAATTTTAAACCCTCATGATTCGTCAACATCGGGAATGATTGCTGAAAGTTGTTCTCGACCATCATCATCAACAATTACCAATGCGTATCAAGAGTCGAGAACATTTTTGCACGGTGTCAATTTTAAAAATGCCTCATTAACTAATTGTACTTTTAATATTACTATAAATAAAAATGATGTTTAATTGTTGTTAATGACATTTGTATTGTTGCTTTGTGACAGGTTTCATATTGTTGCCATGACAACATTTTTCCCTCCGCCGTAAAGAAATGGGAAAAAAACTGCTACCGGCGGAGACATCAAACTTTGACAGGATCAAGTTAGATAAGTAATGTCATCATTATTTCACGTTTGAAGAAAAAATATATTTTCATATCAGATAACGATAAAGAACAAAAACCATTTAATCGAGTCTTTGCTGTAAGAATACGTAATCGCAAATAAAAGCAAAGCTTTATTTTATTAAATCAAAAATAGTAAAGTCACGAACATCTACATTTATCTACTTCCTACGAGGAATTCCTAGTCAAAATTTAATGTAATTTCACAAAAATTAGAACGAATAATACTTGAACATTAACAAACATAAAGTTAATAAAAAATATATCTTAAAACTGATTCAAAAGATAATTTGAATTTAGATTGTTTAGAATAGAAAAGAAGAAAAATGAATAATAAAAAACCTCATTTTTTTTTAATCTTAGTGCATGCTTTTTCTTTGAGTATATTGGTTAAAACTACAAACTCCTCTTATAGTCTTAACAATATAGGATTTCTATAATGTGAAAATTTTTTAATTACTTAACTGAATGTTTTTCCCGGACCCAGAAAATTTGAGAGAAACTATAACTTAAATTTAATAAACCCAACACTAACATTAACAACCGGTGATAACAAGTAAACTGAATGAAATTATAACACTAGCAGAAGAATAACAAGGTTTAAGGTTGGAAAGATCATGCACCGACGCTACATTTCAGAGAAATGCTTAGAATACAACAAACCGGCATATCTATGTTTCGTGAGCCTTGAAAAGGCATTTGACCGGGCCAAATTAAAGAACAATTAAAATCCACTTATTGTAGCAAGAGTAATACCATTAGGAATAATCAAAACGATTGAAAATAGGGAAATGAAAATAGGGAAGAAATGAGTTACTTTACAACGTATGCTGCACCAATTCAATATAACCGCCAGAAAATTTAACATGTTAATTTCCCAAAAAAAAAAGACAAAATGCCTAGTTATAACAGAAAATGTACCAAGATGTAAATTGAAGCTGGAAGGTTAGATAACAGAACACGTGATAAAGTTTAAATATCTAGGCATCACATTATCTAGTTACGGATAGTTCGAAATATATCTGGAAGATCAAGTAAATAGAGCAATCAGAGCCACAAGTTGCCTGATTGAAACAGTATGGAAAAATAAAAATATCGGAAAACAAATGAAAGGCAGAATTTGCAAAACCATCATCAAACAAATATTTACATATGCGGCAGAAACACACACAGAGATGACAAAAATAATGATGGAAACAAAAGAGATGAAAACACAGATAAACGACGTAGGTGCAAGGTGGAGAACATCAAGCGTTGGGTAAGAAATAAAAGAGTAGAATAAAACGATCATATAAGCGGAATGACAACCAATAGAGCAGTAAAGACGGCAAGAGACTGTTTCTCAATAGGAAGATAATCAGTAGGAAGATCACGAAAACGAGATAACGACAACGTACTGGAGGCACATTGAAAAACAGAATGTCTACATAAAGAAAAAAGAAGAAGAAGACAGAGAAGTATTTTTCCAAGTATTTTAATAGTTGTACTTCTGGTTTTCCTCAAAATTTTATTTCTTTATTCTATTTTCAGGAATTCTTTTCCTGTTTCAATACATTTTTTCTACAATTTTTGCCCTGAATAGACCGTGTTTATTATCTTTTAACATCAATTACCTGATTTTTTGTGGTACTCTTTGTTTTTTTTTTTTTTGATAAGGTTGCATTTTAGTTTGATGTCCAGCACAAGCAACTTATGTTGTTGCCTCACTAACTAACGCCTTGCCGTCCATTTGTTATATCTTCTTTTATTGTCATAAAATACTTTATTTGGGGGTCCATTCGTTCACTTTCGTATAGTAAGTTAAGTTTTTCTCTATCTAAAGAAGGTGTTACATTTTACCATATTTAATGCTGTCCATAATTTCAGCATATTATGTCTAGCTTTATTTCTAGTTCCAAATCCTAGTTTTTTATGTATTGTCCCATATCCTATTTCCTAACAATTATTAAATAATTGAATTATTGCGTTTAATTTCATTTGATTTTGTTTTTGTTTGATTTGTTTTTAATTATTCTTCCAAACGTTAACTTTTGTAAGGTTTAAATCGAATAGAATACGAGTATTTTATTTGTGAGCGTTATAAGATAAAAAATTTACACAATCAACAAGTAGTCTTAACGTTATAGAAATCACTATACTTAAGGTATTGTAAAAAATAATATGCAATACAGCAATAATTCCTACAGCATAGCTGATCTCTAAATCTATATATATATATATATATATATATATATATATATATATATATATATATATATATATATATATATATATATATATATATATATATATCCAACAATTCTGATTTATATCTCAGGTAAAATGAAAGCCTTGTTCGCCATAACCCTCATTACATAAAAAGGTATCAATGTTAACCTCACATTTTACATGTTACATAGATTATAATAAAGCGTTTATTAAGGTCAGACAAAATGACCAAATTAAGGTAACCAATAAAGAAAATGAATTTCCCGAAAAAAAAAATAGATTGAATGTACTACTATGTGCTATTAACGACGCCGATGTCGTGAAACGAGATAATAAAATAAAAATGAATCAATAATATAAGATTGTCAGATGGAGTAATGAATTAAGAATTTATTAACTATATCTATGGTACTTACCAGATAAAGGCTTAAGTATTATCATATAAATGTTCCCGAAAAATAAATTAGGTTTGGGACCGGGAAATTCTCTTAATGATCTCTGTCTGATATATGCTAATGTAAAAAAACATAATAATGAAATAAAAGCAAATATCGCAAACGCTAATACAATCATTGTCGACTGGTTTATTACACGAACAAAACCACTTTGATAGATTTGGCACATTTTTAATTATTTATATGTTCAAAGTTAATAATATATTGTCACCGCCGATAACGCGTATATAATATTATTCTGAGTGCTAATATTTTTTACCTAACGCTTTTGCTAAAAATACGCAGCTTTAACGAATGTAGCAGGTTTTAACCAAATACAAACGATGGAGATACCAAAAAATATACCGGAATAACCATGAAGTAAAGAATAAAAAAGTTTATTACAAAACTAATATTTTGGATTAAAAAAGTCAAGATCGCAATAAAACTTCATATATTTTTTTATATTCTGGTTTGTCTAGTCGGTAAAGTTTCGATGAAGATTTTTTTTTAACAATTACTACGCTGCTCTATTTAATCGCTTATAGTACACTGTATTCTTCTATCTATATTTGGCTACACAATTTTGAGGTTGCAACAGATCTAATTTATTTTTCACATTAACAAAATTTTTTTTCCTTCTAGTTCAAGGTTCAGTGTTGGCTCCCATTCTATACACCATATACAATAGTAACTTTCTCAACCCACGCTACACCCACACAACTACTTTGCTCTACGCAGATGACATAGCTCTCATAACAACATCACGAGACGTCGATTTAGTTTTTGGGTTTGCTCAAAATCACCTTAACCTGTTGGACAGGTGGTGCAGGAGATGGACAGTAACACCCAACCCAAATAAAACACAAATGATTCTCTTCCGACATCCATCGCAAAGCCAATCTATCACATTCAAAATTTCCGCAAGGCACAACCTTAGACTTTGGGGAGATCGATTACATCTCTGCGACCAGATCGAGTACCTCGGGGTAGTGTTCGCTAAAACACTTAACTGGAAAGCCGATCTGGACAGAACCTGTACTAAGGCCAGGAGCAGACTCGGACTACTCAATGCACCATGTGGTAAATTCGGTAGAACACATCCACGTACAATCATTCGTATATACAAAACATTCTTCAGGCCGGTCATCGAGTATAGATTTAATATCTATATTACGATGCCCAACCACCACACACAAAGATTGCTTGCGTTGGAGAGAAGAATCCTGTGTAGAGTGAACTACAAGCGACTCGATTACTCTTCCGCCCTTATACATCGCCTGTCAAATATTCAGCCTCTCAATGAGAGACTTTCATCTCTGAGCAGGAGTTACACAATCAGCACCATCCGGGTGCCAAAAACTTAGAGCCCAAAGCATCCTAAAAACTACGTGCTCATCCATCGGAAATGTATTCAGAAGACACCCTAGACCCAAATTCCCTTTTCTACCCGCTATTTTACTGGCTTTTTCCAGCCACTAACTTCCGGATGAATGCATTAACATATAGGAGGCAACTCCCCTCTTATATCGTCATCGGTAATAACGTTACATGCCTACTTCGAGCTTGCACTAGACAGGAAAGGATAGGTTTTCTGTGGTTTCCCGATCCCATTGCAAACGATACCTGTCTATTGCAAAGGTTACAGCCACAGCTGCCCTCTCGCGCAGCGAATTCATACAGTTACTAATATTAAATTAGTAAATTTATATTCACTATGAATACTAATTATTTTTTAGATCAAAAAATTCTTAAAAGGACCGTTTTACACATTGCCTTTCACCTCTGATTATCCAGGCGCTCCTCCAACGACCACCAGTGGAACCACGAGAAAAAGACTAGCAACGACCCAAAAAGAAAACAAACCACGTCCTGAAGAGTCAAAAAGCCTATAACAGGACATCAAACACAGACCGACAAAAAACACCCAAAACCAGAAGAACAAACAGACAATGAGTTCCTTCTAGTGATTTGTTCGTTTGAAAAATTGGCAATGACTTATGCTATGTGTAATTTAAAGACTTTCAATATTGTAATTAGTTTACTTGTGACTACAGAATTATGGCATGCCACAAATAAAAAACATAGAGCACCTTATAACGCCTTAACCCAATAACTCCCAAATTAACTGTTGTTTTCCAAAATAGGAAAAAATCATAATCTGTATTAGTTGTTACATTAGAATTAAGATTGTGTAATAATTGTTTCGATTATTTTTTAGTTTTCGAAATAAAGGCTGATCTTTAAATATATTACAAATAATTTGATCAAAATCTTCTCTTTCCGTGCTCTATGTTTGTCTATTTCAGATATATTTGTTTCTCCTTCCCCAGTATAACGTTGATCATATCGATTTGTATACGGTTCTACTTTATCAGCTTTATCTTCTCTTTTAATTTTTCTTAAGCTTTTATTCCAATGGCACTGGCTATCTTACTCCCAATTGCATTAGGAGTTTTTTTTATGTTCCAACACATTTGTTTTTCACTTTTTTTGCTCTAAATAAGTCTTTTTTTTCTCATCCTTTATCATCCAACATTAATTTTTTTTGTGATTTTTTGAATCTTTTTGATGCTAACTATTCTCTTTTCTTATCCCATGTGCTTCACATAAGAATGTGCTTCATTTCTAGCTCCAGCGCATAGCCTTCCATGTCCTATCTTGGATTAGCCTATATTAAAACCTCCATTAAAATATTTTCCTGTTATGACTTTCTATATAAATATAAATATATATATATATATATATATATATATATATATAATATATATATATATATATAATAAATAAAGAAGTACTTGTGACTCGTTTGGAAAAAATATAAAACTGTTTTTGATGGGTTGGAGTCAATAAAAGGGGCTATTTGTTGACTATTTTTTACTCGAGCTTTCAATTGTGATTACAATTTTTATCAAGAGCTTCTAAAAAATACAAAATATCTTACAAAGTTGAACTAGAAATAAATTTTTTTTTTTTTTTTTGTTAACTCACCAAATAAAATTAAAATTTTTTTTGGTGAGTTAACAAAAAATTTTTTATTTCTAGTTCAACTTTGTAAGATATTTTTTATTTTTTAGAAGCTCTTGATAAAAATTTAATCACAATTGAAAGCTCGAGTAAAAAATAGTCAACAAATAGCCCCTTTTATTGACTCCAACCCATCAAAAACAGTTTTATATTTTTTCAATATTATATTTTCAATCAACCCGTTTAGTGACAATTTTAATTATTTTATTTTTTATATTTTATATGTATTTCAGTATTCGTTGTTAACATTTTAGATTATATATGTCATGTTTACATTTTAAATTATCCCGCTAGTTCAAACAAGTTTAGTGACACCGCCGATAATAGTTAATTACTTTTAGATTGTTTTTAAACTAGTAAAATTTTTAAATTGGTTGTGGTTAGATTTATAGTAAATATATCGTTTATAATTAAATAGAAAACACATTGTAAACTATGGATACCATTTCTGCAACTAGGTTTAATATATACATAGACAATACTTTCTTTGTGTTCAACCCAAGTCACTGAGTTACTTGCTAGAATTAGGGTAAGTGTTTTATAAATTTGTATACTTAGGTTCCACTTGTTCATTGTTTGTTCTCTCGTTTGTTTGTAGTTTACTCTGATGATGTCAATAATCATTGACGAAAGCTTAGACCTTTAATTAAAAGCACTTCGAACGAAGCACCCTAGTTTTATTTTGCTTCCTCAGTTATAAAAGGGTACTTCCCAGTATTATCTCCTTTTCACTATATATATATATATATATATATATATATATATATATATATATATATATATATATATATAGTAGTTTTGAGTTTCTTGAACCGTATTATAATTAATATAAAATTAGTATTTCTTGGGTTTAGGTTCAATAAAGATATGTTACATGTGGAACTAGATTTTATTTTCCATTGCAATCAATCAGAGTTTCGGCAGGAAACCCTTGCCTTTGTCAAGATTCTAAAATGTGTATATATATAAGGACAAACAGATATTGTAAAATATATATATATATATATATATATATATATATATATATATATATATATATATATATTTATATGACTTACCAAAACGTAAAACGTGACACAGACATTAACGAACTGACATATAAAAGTTGATATCTGATATCTCATTGTTTACTGTCATTAGTATATAATTATTTTTATATGGGCGTATCGTTGATGTTTCTGAAAAAGGTAAGGTGGAGATATGTTATGACTTTAAGAGCTTTTTATGATGTTAAATTGTTATTGTTTAAATCAGATTGAAATATATTTTATTTAGGTTTTGTGTATCTTTTTTGTCATTTATTGCGTTGGTGTTTCTTTTTATTTCTATTGATTCGTATATCTCCCTTTTCTTTTTGTTTTTTCTGTTTTTAAAATTTTGATGTTTTCAAAGTCAAATTTATGCTTCTTCCCTCTTTGCTCTTTGCTCTTTATGCTCATGATGCGCAATGGGTGCAAGTATATCTAGCGTCATTGCCCAACTGGTTCTGGAAGACTTAAGAATCTGTCATGAGTCATTTAGATTTTAATGTACCATTCTTCCACCGCTATATCGATGACTGTGTCTGTGCTATTCCAACAAATAAAACAACCGAAATCTTAGATATTTTCAACAGTTACCATCCAAAATTAAAGTTCACTATAGAAATTGAACAAAATAATAAAATAAACTTTCTGGATATCACCTTACATCGCATTAACAATACAGTTAAAACCATGTGGTTTACAAAAGAAACATGGTCTTCACGATATCTTAACTACAATTCCCATCATCCATTTTCCCATAAGAAGTCTGTAATTATAAGTCTTGCTGATAAATCTATAAAACTAACAGATCCAGAATACAGACCAACTGCAATAAAAAAAGCAAAAAATGCCCTTCTAAAGAATGCATATCCCGAACATCTAATCGAAACTATCTTCAAATCAAGACTCAATAAATTTTATAACAATACAACTAACAACAAACCCAACAGTATCAAAACCACTTATACAACTCTTCCATATATAAAAGGTTTATCCGAACAACTAACAAATCTTTTAGCCAAACATAATATAACAGTGGCCCACAAAGGCAACAACCTCTTAAATAAATACTTTACAACACTAAAAACACAAACTCCAAAACTTAAAAAATCACATGTTGTTTACGAGATACCATGTACAAACTGTGAAGGTGTCTATATCGGTCAAACAAGTCAACTGCTTCAATCCAGAATTCGTTCTCACAAATACGACAAGAACAACGTCACTGCGCTCACAAAACATGAAAGCGGTAAGAAGCATAAATTTGACTTTGAAAACATCAAAATTTTAAAAACAGAAAAAAACAAAAAGAAAAGGGAGATATACGAATCAATAGAAATAAAAAGAAACACCAACGCAATAATTGACAAAAAAGATACACAAAACCTAAATAAAATATATTTCAATCTGATTTAAACAATAACAATATAACATCATAAAAAGCTCTTAAAGTCATAACATATCTCCACCTTACCTTTTTCAAAAACATCAACGATACGCCCATGTAAAAATAATTATATACTAATGACAGTAAACAATGAGATATCAGATATCAACTTTTATATGTCAGTTCGTTAATGTCTGTGTCACGTTTTACGTTTTGGTAAGTCATATATATATATATATATATATATATATATATATAATATATATATATATATATATATTTACAATATCTGTTTGTCCTTATATATATACACATTTTAGAATCTTGACAAAGGCAAGGGTTTCCTGCCGAAACGTTGATTGATTGCAATGGAAAATAAAATCTATTTCCACATGTAACATCTTTATTGAACCTAAACCCAAGAAATACTAATTTTATATTATATATATATATATATATATATATATATATATATATATATATATATATATATATATATATATATTCAGGATTCTACAAGTATTCACTGTCTTCCCTCGCTCAACCGTTTCTATCTCTATCTGCTGTCCCATTCTCCATCGTTTTACTCATGGCGTCGTCTACGTCGTTCCTCCAGGATCTTCGGGGTCGTCCTCTTTTCCTCCTTCCTATGAGGCTCCATTCTGTTAATATTTTTATCCACCTGCTGTGGTGTGTGACTTCATCCTATAATAAAATAATACTTACTATGTCCCTAATTATACTTAGCCCTATTTGAGGAGCATCCACAAACATTTCCACAACTCCAAGTTAAAATCTTATTGACACCTAGATCTTTCGCCCAATATGCTCTCTACCCTCTTAAATGCAAATAATTTGTATTTTCCCTCATTTTAAGCGAATCTACTAACTTAAGATTCCAAGACCTTGCTTTAATTTTTTGACGTGTTATGTTGTTCCCCCTGAAATAGTCCTCACATAAAAATCCGCAAAAAAGCTCAATTTGCGTCCAGAATATTCTACATCTGGAGATTTCAATATTTCCGTACAATTTTTATTACATTGGAGGGTCTTTTCATTATTACGGCCTCAAAATATTTTCGTATTTTTGATGCCTTAATGCCTTTTATATCACCATCATGTCTTGCACGATTTAGCCAGCACACCACCAATATAATCAAACTACAGTATTACCCCACATCTGCTTGCATTTTTTATATAAACCAGATTTTCTACGGTAATCACTAGCCTATAAGCCAATGTATTGTTGCCGGAAATGTTTATTTATGTTATGGTTGATACTTTGTTTGGGAATAAATTTAATATCTATTTTTTTATATATAAGGTGAAGTGGGGTATATGCAGTGGCGGCTTTTCTTTATGTGCTGCTGAGCTGCAGAACTACCAAACAACCATAGCAAATCTTAATTATTAAAGAATAATTAATATAGTTTTATTTCAAATCTGCCATATTATCATATTAAACATAAACTGTTAATAATAATTCACCAACAACGATGATTAATATTATTTTTTTTACGTATTTACTCCTCTAGTGAAACCGTATAATTTTTTTACGTATTTGGTGCTCCAGTGAAGCAATCTTTTTACGTATTTGCTGCTCCAGTGAAGCCGCGTCGATATCAACCGAAACACTGGCAGCGGTAAAATGCATTTATTAGGCAAACGGCGATCTTAGCCGATGTGCTTCGGCAATCGGCTGATTAACGGCCTCGGAAATGTGTTTGCGAGCTGCAATTCACGACAGTTATTCGTGACCGTTGCATCTGTGCCAGAGAACTACGAACGCAGAGAAGCGACACTCCTTTCATCTTGCGTGGGCAAGCCGCCAACGAGTGAAAATGACAGGAAAGCACCTTATTTTTTAATAGTCAGTGGGCATATTACACAATATAAATTCTTAAATAAAATTTAGCATTTATGTTGACTTTCAATAAATATGAAATATTGCACATGAAATATATTTGTATTTATAAATAATACTTCATTACTTACAACTATAAGAGTATTAGTATATTCGAAGTGTATTGTAAATAATGAAGTATTTAACTTTTGTCAATATCTCATCTTAATAAATTTACAGTTTTCTCCTGATTAAGTCACAAAATTGTCACTAAATATTGAGATATACAATAAATAAAGTTTTAATATTTTTTATTTGTAATTCCCATTTAAATATTGATTCCCTAAATATGTTGTGTACTCCGATCCATATATTTGATCTTTGTTATTTATATGTAACGAATTAAACATTGACAGACAACTTTTGTATATAGCAAAAAGTAGATGAGCATTTAGTTTTTTCATAATTTAATGTAAGTTTGTTTGGTGAAAAAGACAGCAAATATTTGAAGTTATGTTAATGTAAGTTTGTTTATTTGCAATCATGTTTTTATTTTGAAGTCTTGTTCTGTTATAATTTTAAGATTTTCCCAATTTTCGATCTAATTATGTCTCCAACAATTTTTAGTTTGAGCATTTTAGGAATTTCTTTGTTTCGTTTAAATCAAATATTCTCGTGTATAAAACCCTCTATATATTTTTATTTCCTAAAAATACTATATTCGTATTGTTGTCTGCGAGCGCTTTCACACCAGTAGGCCAACATCTGTGTTGATTTTTTGACCTGAGCCTTCGGAGACAATAAATTTAATGTGTGTTCGTAATTCTCTGGTTTTTATTAATAATTAATAAATAATAAATAATTGACTGTATAAAATTCTGTGGGGCTTTTGAGCTCGCCTTACGAGGACACGATGAATCTGAAACATCAGATAACCCTGGAATTTTTCGTGGTTTAGTGAATTTTTCTGCTGAACTTGATAAAACACTTAGTGAACACCTTACAAATGCGACAATTTTCAAAGGTACCTCAAAAACAATACAAAATGATATTTTGGATTGCATGCTAGAAGTATACGCTGAGGAGATTTTAAACGAAATCAATGAAGCCCCATTTTTAGCAGTGATAGCTGATGAGACAACGGATGTTTCTATGAAATTTCAAATGGTCATTGTTTTTCGTTATGTAAAAAACGGTGCTCCAGTTGAAAGGTTTTGGACTTTTTTGCTTCCAGAAAAACATGATGCTGAAACCTTAGCTAACACAATTTTGAATGTTTTAGACCCAATATTAAAGAATAACAAAAATAAGCTCATTGCACAAAGTTATGACGGAGCAGCTGTTATGAGTGGGATACATGGCGGAGTGCAAACAATAATTAAGAGAAAATATGAAACTGCTCATTTTGTGCACTGTTACGCCCATCAATTGAATCTAAAAGGTGCAGTGCCTTTACTAAAATTTATAATTTCTAATAATTTAGAGGACACATTAACAGAAACCAAAAAGTTGATACAAATTCTGGTGACTACGCCAATGACCACAGCAGAAGCTGAACGTAGTTTTTCAACTTTAAAACGGATCAAAACATTTTTAAGAAATTCAATGTGCGAAGACAGATTAACAGCCCTTTCCACACTCTCGATAGAAAAAAAGTTCATCGCTTCAATACCGAACTTTAACGATAAAGTAATCGAAAAGTTTGCGACAAAAAAGGACCGGCGTATTAATTTCCAATTTAGAAAAATGCAATAAATGTAAGTTAATCAGATTTTTATAGCATGTCGTTATTAGTTACTATTAATTAGTATTAAAGCTAATTTTATTGTTTTTGTTTTCGTATGTTATTCTATTTCTATTATTTTATATTGACCGTGGTTCATGCAGCACACCCTATAGCAGATGTCACGAGCCGCCACTGGGTATATGTGATAATGGGGCAGTTGTAATAATGCATTTAAAATTATTTTAAAATTTAGGCTATTAAAATAATTACGAGTGTGCCACCTATTAGACGGTTTTTAAATCTTTTAAAGTTAAATGGGATGACGAACTTGTTGCCTGGTAGCGGCAGCATATAGGCCAAAAATTACCAAAACAAATATTTTCCCAATTTTTGTGTACCACTTGGAAACAGGTGAACTTCAAAGTAATTATCAACGGCTTTAAAAAAGGCAAAATTATTCCTTTTAATCGTCACGTCATCCCTAAAACATCATTTCCATCCTGCTTAGTTAATAAGTGGAATATAATAAAACATTCCAGATTATTTATACATGAAAATGGTAATAAAGTATTTGTACCAACTAAAGTAACTCAGGACGTATTGTATAAAAACAAAAAACCTACTCCTGGTGCTCTAATCGAAACTACCACTTCCGATAAAGTAAGAATTATCTTTGCCAGAGTCGACGAACTTGAATCAATTCAATGTACAAGTTTAACCTGAAAATAAGAATGTAACATTTGAAGATTAAAAATAGGTAAAGAAATAATAAATAAGACTTACTCACAATCAATTTAATTTAACTATCTGACGACCGGTTTCGCTTTCTACAATATGCAAAGCATTCTCAGGCCTCGATACAAAGTTATACAGTTAAATACAGTTAAATACAGTTCAACAAATGCGGAAATAATAAAACCCATATTAGGGTGTTGTCCAATAACGATAAACAAAGTAGATGTTGTGAATTACAATAATTATGCCAATATTACATGTCTATGGTTATATTTAAATGAGTAAGTTGAATAAAAGGTATAAAATTTTAAAAGTTTAAACAGACAAGGTAAGGCCCACAAATTGTTATAAAATAGTCTCTTCGACTGTAATAAATTAACGAATGAGCAAATAAATAAATAAAATAAACATTACTTACATGCCGGTACTTTATTAATTGATGGATGGTAGAACATGGTTGAAACTACCATATATTGTTGAATGGAGAACTCAATTCTATTATTGCAGTTGTTTGACAGTAAACGGGAAGTTCTTGAGGAGATAGATTTGATCCAATGAAGAAGAGATATGTGTGTGATTGTTTGTTAAATGAAAGTAATGTAATATATCATTGTGTTATTAAAAGCTATTTATACTTATTCGAGAGATATACTTTTGAAATGTGTGTTATTTATTGAGTAGTTGTTTTAAGAAGGTGACAGTTTTATGACAATAAATAAGTTTAGATGTAAAAATTGTGTGGGTGTGCAATTATTTTCAAACCTGTAGTTATCAAATTACTTTGATACAGTTCTATTGGCAATTAGTAAATTATTGGATAGTCAAGTGAATAAAATATTAAAATACAAACAATTAAGGACAATTTAAACACACTAAAACAGAAAACACTTAGAAGGGACGAAACAAACATTGAATTTAAAAAGGGGGGAAGAGCTTTAATGCACTACATCGTAGTCTTGGGCACAATGAGTTTTTTTTATGTTTTATCTATTAGATTTTAGTGGTAAATTTTGACAGATGTAGGTTAGCATGGGACAGTTCTTCTTCTGTTTCTTAATACTGTAAGTTAAGTTATCTAGTTTTATGAAATATGCTGTTATTAATGAATGTCTATAAATTGTTTCAATTTAGATATCAAAAGTAAATTGATCTGTTTAATACTGGCATACTTTAACAATATTTAATTAATCAAATTTAATGTAACAATATGGATAATTGAAATACATCCTACAATATAACTAACTCAGTCTAATGTCCAAATTACTTAACAAATTAAAGTAATTCTTTGGCAACTGAACATGTACAGTACATTTTATAATCAAATCTATAATAAGTTTACAAAGTTTTTTATTTATATTTGAAATTGTTGTATGTGTGAGTTATCTGTCAGGGTATTTTTTAATTATTTGAGATATTTATTTCAAATTCTGATATATTAATATCTAATACATATACTAATATGTAACCAAAGTAACAAATGTATGATTATTGATGGTAATTAATTTATGGGCTCAAGAAATTGACTGAATTATAAAGCCTTCAATAATTAGTTGGTAGTTCTAATATCTGACAGTTGGAACCGGAAATTGTTATACGAACAGGTAGAATGATCATCTATTTAAACCGGTATAAGGTAAATTTATTCTTATTTCAATTTTCGGTGTCCTATGAACAGATATTCCTCACACATACATGGACAATGGTGAGTTTGTACAATTGTTTTAAGTAACACTTTAAAATTTTTTCAAATTAATAGCTGTTTGTGAAAATTAATATTTCTATTTGAAATGTAAATTTGTGTATAATTGTAATTAGTAAAGATGTATTCAATTAATACAGCTAGTCTGAACGATTAACGTGTTATTTTTGATGATACTCCAAACACGTGTTGAGTTTGAAAACAAATTTTTCTAAGATGAGTATATTTCGGAACCAGATGGAATGTAATAATAATTGTGGGTTAAATAAGTTGAGGTACCATACCAGTTCAATAATGATATTTAATGTAGTTTTAGGAAAATTGTTTCTGGTAGTATGTTAAAAAAGAAATTCTGTGAACAAAGAACAAGATCCATGGGGGCCCGATTTTAGTTTTGAAGTAGAAGATTTAAATGAACTAAGAGGTGTATCAAATGCATCTGATTATATATGGAATTCTGAAATAAATGTTGTTTGACCATAATATTGAAGTTACTTCTGAAAAATATGTAATGATTAAGATAATATATGGAAACTTATATGAAAACTTGAAGTTTGCGGCAACAATTCTATAAGTTTGCTGAAGGAACAAGAAATGGAGTCGGACAAGGTAATATTATGTATATAAATTTCTTTTTTATATTAATACTGAGTATACTGGTGTGTATTCCAGTTCTAATTGTGCATTTAGTGTAACTTCTGTTTGATTTTTTAATAATTTTAAAATTTCTAAATGTTCTAGGTTATTTAATAAGGAGCCTTTATTACAAGTATGAAGAATTGTGAAGTCTGTTTGTGGATCAAAGATGTGGTTTGTTCGATGGATATGTTGGGAGAAATGTGATTGACCTGATGTTGGGCGTTTTATATATCTAAGATGTTCTCTTAGTCTAATGTCGAAGGATCTAAAGGTTCTACCGATGTAACATGCATTGCAGGTATGGCAGCTCAACTTATACACTCCGCTATACTTAAGTGAGTTACGTTTGTCCTTGTTATTCAAGAAAGTCAGTCCTAAATTTGAGGCAGTTTTAAATGAGATATTTATATAGTCATCAAAGACTTTTGCAATCTTATAGGAAAGTTCACCTATATATGTTAATGAACGATAAGGTTTTTGTTCCATTATTTCATTAGAATGTTGTGTATATACCTGGTGTTCTAGCATCCTATTTGTCTTTTTGTGTAAAATTTTATTCACTAGATTAGTGGAATAACCATTGTTTATAGCTATTTGTTTAATAGTCTCTAATTCTTTATTAAATGATGTTATAGTTAATGGTAATGATATTAAACGATTAATGTAACTATAAAATGCTGCCATTTTGTGCTGGATAGGATGATGTGATTCTGCTGGTATAATTGTACCAGTATGAGTTGGCTTTCTATAAATATCAAGAACAATCGTACTATTGTTTAATGTTAAAGTTAAGTCTAATAAATTTAAGCTGTTTGAGTCATCTTGAATCTCCAAAGTAAATTTAATGGTGTGGTGTAATTGATTAAGATAATCTAGAAAGGAATGTAGATTGTCAAGAGTACCACCCCATACTATAAAAGTATCATCTACATATCTAGAATAGAATTTAATGTAATCAGTGTAGGGGTTATTTTTCATTATTTTGTTAGATTCAAGATCATTCAAAAAGATATCAGCTAGGATTGGGGATAGAGGGGAACCCATTGCAAGTCCATCTGGTTGAACAAATGTCTCGTTGTTAAAATTGAAGAAATTCTGGCTCAGGCAAATATTCAATAGTTCTGCATATTCGATAATTTGATTTGGGGAATAATTGTTATTCCATAAGTTCATAGTAATAATGCTTATGACTTCTTGTGTTGGGATATTATCAAATTATCGAATATGCAGATTTATTGAATATTTGCCTGAGCCAGAATTTCTTCAATTTTAACAACGAGACATTTGTTCAACCAGATGGACTTGCAATGGGTTCCCCTCTATCCCCAATCCTAGCTGATATATTTTTGAATGATCTTGAATCTAACAAAATAATGAAAAATAACCCCTACACTGATTACATTAAATTCTATTCTAGATATGTAGATGATACTTTTATAGTATGGGGTGGTACGTTGATCGTTCAGACTAGCTGTATTAATTGAATACATCTTTACTAATTACAATTATACACAAGTTTACATTTCAAATAGAAATATTAATTTTCACAAACAGCTATTAATTTGAAAAAATTTTAAAGTGTTACTTAAAACAATTGTACAAACTCACCATTATCCATGTAGGTGTGAGGAATATCTGTTCATATGACACCAAAAATTGAAATAAGAATAAATTTACCTTATACCGGTTTAAATAGATGATCATTCTACCTGTTCGTATAACAATTCCCGGTTCCAACTGTCAGATATTAGAACTACCAACTAATTATTGAAGGCTTTATAATTCAGTCAATTTCTTGAGCCCATAAATTAATTACCCTCAATAATTATCCATTTGTTACTTTGGTTACATATTAGTATATTAGATATTAATATATCAGAATTTGAAATAAATATCTCAAATAATTAAAAAATACCCTGACAGATAACTTACACATACAACAATTTCAAATAAAAATAGAAAACTTTGTAAACTTATTATACATTTGATTATAAAATGTACAGGTTCAGTTGCCAAAGAATTACTTTAATTTGTTCAGTAATTTGGACATTAGACTGAGTTAGTTATATTGTAGGATGTATTTCAATTATCCATATTGTTACATTAAATTTGATTAATTAAATATTGTTAAAGTATGCCAATATTAAACAGATCAATTTACTTTTGATATCTAAATTGAAACAATTTATAGACATTCATTAATAACAGCATATTTCATAAAACTAGATAACTTAACTTACAGTATTAAGAAACAGAAGAAGAACTGTCCCATGCTAACCTACATCTGTCAAAATTTACCACTAAAATCTAATAGATAAAACATAAAAAAACTCATTTGTACACCCCTTTTTAAATTCAATGTTTGTTTCGTCCCTTCTAAGTGTTTTCTGTTTTAGTGTGTTTAAATTGTCCTTAATTGTTTGTATTTTAATATTTTATTCACTTGACTATCCAATAATTTACTAATTGCCAATAGAACTGTATCAAAGTAATTTGATAACTACAGGTTTAAAAATAATTGCACACCCACACAATTTTTACATATAAACTTATTCATTGTCATAAAACTGTCACCTTCTTAAAACAATTACTCAATAAATAACACACATTTCAAAAATATATCTCTCGAATAAGTATAAATAGCTTTTATTAGCACAATGCTATATTACATTACTTTCATTTAACAAACAATCACACACATATCTCTTCTTCATTGGATCAAATCTATCTCATCAAGAACTTCGCGTTTACTGTCAAACAACTGCAATAATAGAATTGAGTTCTCCATTCAACAATATATAGTAGTTTCAACCATGTTCTTGAAGGGATTAGAAGAAACCAATAAAGGTTGGACTGTATATTTTGCGCTGGTTATGAACTTCTTTTTGAATAAACTTGAATAAATTAATTAAAACTTTAACCGTATGAAAAACGTGTTTTTCAACTTGAAAGGAACAATTTATTCTGACATTTATAATGTACCAATTTTGCACTAGATGGCGTGTAATTTGAAGTCAAAACATGCCCCCCACCTTGAAAGGGGTAACTTTCAAAACAATTTACGTTATAACAATAAAAAAATGCATACATAAGGTAAAATATATGCATAAGCTAAAATAGAGTTCACTTAAAATGTACTTTCACATTATTTGTCCGTTTCAACCGGAAGAGGACATATATTTGACACTGCCCTCCGAAGAATACCATTGGAAGTATGCACTGATACAACCCTTGTAACGCCATCATTTCCAGGGTGAAGATCTCGTACTCGACCAAGAAGCCATTTCTTGGGTGGTAGCTGCCTGTCTTTGATGAGGACTAAGGTATTTATCTTGATATTTGAACGATTCACCTTCCACTTCTGCCTCTGCTGAAGTTCTGAAATATATTCTAAAGTATACCGTTTCCAGAAATGTTGCTGAAGGAACTGGAGCCTTTCGTGTAACTGTAGACGAGTTTCCTTTTCATTGGATAAGTCGACTTCAGGAATTGAGTTGATTGGTCGGCCAATTAAGAAGTGAGAAGGTGTTAGCGGACTTAAATCGGAAGGATCATTGGAAAGAGGAGAAAGAGGTCTAGAATTTAGTATTCCTTCTATTTGAACAAGAATTGTTTGAAAATCTTCATAAGTCAGTAAAGAATTGGAGAAAACTCTTTTCATATGTGATTTCATTGATTTGACCCCTGACTCCCAAATACCACCGAAGTGAGGAGTATAACATGGAATAAATTTCCAAGAAATTTGATTATGATTGCATTCATCCTTAATTTTATCTTTATTTAATTTTAAAAATTCACTTAATGAATTGAGTTCATTGAATGCACCAGTAAAATTTGATCCATTATCTGACATCAGCTGAGTGGGTTTGCCCCTGCGAGAAATGAAACGTTTTAAGGCTGACAAAAAAGTTTGAGTTGAAAGATCTGATACAAGTTCCAAGTGTAAGGCCTTTGTGCTGAGACATACAAATAAGCATACATAGCCCTTATAAGTCTTGCAGCCACGTCCTCGCCTGTCCTTAAGAAGAAACGGACCGGCATAATCGACCCCAGTAACAGCGAAAGGAAATGAAGGCTGTACACGGGCTGCAGGAAGATCACCCATTATTGGATTAACAGAAGAAGGATGGGCCTTGAAACAAGTTACACAGTTACGAACAACAGCCTTTGCAGTGTTTTTACCATGAATTGGCCAAAATTTTTCTCTCATGAGGTATAACAATTGCTGAGGACCACAATGTAATGATCGAATGTGAATGTCCTTAAAGATAAGTTTGGTAACATGATGACTGGAAGGAAGTAAGACAGGATGTCTTTTATTCTGACTAAACAATGAATTTCTAAGTCTACCTCCTACACGAAGAAGACCATCATTATCGATGAAAAGATGTAAAGAAATTATGCTAGACTTAGTACGGATAATTCCCTTTGATGACAGTGTTTGAATTTCAAGCTTAAAGGCTTGATTTTGAACTACTTTAACTACACATCTTTCGGAATTTTGCAATTCTTCAAAGGAGAGAGGACCAAATTGTCTAAGTGAATGATTCGAGCATTTTACATTATGAATGAATCTAAAGCAATATGCTAAACTGCGCTACAAGCGGCTGAAATTGGAAAAACGCTCAAAAGAAAGTAATTCTATAGTAGGTGATATTTTCATTGATATGGATTCTATCTTTAACTCAGGTAGATCTTTATTGCATCGAACAGGTTGAATTGGTGTGTCAAAGGGATCGACAGAAAGAAAACTGGGACCTTCCCACCACAAGCTAAAAGAATGTAGAAGTGAAGGTTCAAGGTCTCTAGTGAGTAGGTCTGCAGGATTTTGCTTTGTACCAACATGAAACCACTTGCTGGAATTGGTATTGGAGACAATTTCTGACACTATGTTTGCAATAAATGTTTTAAGAACGTTTGTTGGTGTATTGATCCATCCAAGAACTATAGTGGAATCTGACCAGAAAAACATATCATGAAATTTAATAGTCAATGAATCAATACCCTTGGCGGCTAACCTAGAAAGAATAAGAGCTCCACAAAGTTCTAGTCGAGGAAGACTTATTTTCTTAAGAGGTGCAACTTTGCTTTTTGCACAAAGAAGATTGACACAAACAACTCCAGAAGAATTAACACTACGAACATATATACAAGCTCCATAAGCTTGTTCTGAAGAATCAGAAAATCCCTGCAACTCAAGCCTAATAGCTTCTCTACATTTGAAATTGCGGACTATCTTTAGTTCATTTAGAAGTGAAAGTTGGCGTCTGAATGATGACCATTTGGTATAAATGCTAATTGGTACTGACTGATCCCAATCCAACTACTCCAACCACAATTTTTGAATTAATATTTTTACCTTTATTACACAAGGTGCAAGAAGACCCAAAGGATCGTAGATTTGTGCAATTGAAGAAAGGATTGAACGTTTAGTTACCAAATTAGATGTGGGTTCATTTATATGATACATGAGGGTATCTGACTCGTAACACCATAGAATACCTAAAGTTTTGGTTATCTCTCCAATGCGAAGAAAGTTAGAATCAGTAGAAGAGATAGAAGAAGAATTAATACTATCGATGATGTTAGGATTATTAGAAACCCATTTACGAAGTGGAAAACAACCACGATCAAGAATGGTAGTAATTTCGGAGCATAAACGTGAAAGATCCGAAGAAGAATCAGATCCTGTTAGAAGATCATCTACATAGAAATCTGAAGATATTATCTTCGATGCTTCAGGAAACTCTGAGGCAGATTCTATTGAAACTTGTAGAAGACATCTAGTAGAAAGAAATGAAGCAGCTGCAGTACTATATGCAACTGTATTTAGCTGATATTTACATAAATCTTCTGATTGATCGAATCGCCATAAGATCTGTTGAAGGTTTCGCTATTCAGGAGCAATGAGAACTTGTCGGTACATTTTGACTATATCCGCAGAAACTACAAATGAATGCTGCCTGAAGAGAAGAAGTATTGAAAATAAGTCGCCTTGTACATTAGGGCCAACCATTTGAATATCATTTAATGATAATCCAGTTGAAGAAGTGGAAGACCCATCAAAGACGACACGAAGCTTAGTAGTCAAACTATCTTCCTTTAGAACTGCATGATGTGGAAGAAAGTAAGATATACTTGAAGAAGAAATTAAAGCAGATTTTGACATGTGCCCTAAATCTATATACTCTTGAATGAAATTTGCATAAGTTGATTTAAGAGAGGAATTATTTTGAAAACTTCTTTCTATACTATAAAACCGTTTAGAAGCAGATTGACTAGAGTCACCTAATTTGTTCGGAGATTCTTTAAGAGGAATTGAAACTATGAATCTGCCATTGGAACTTCTGAGAAAGTTCCTGTGACTCCACATTTTGGGAAAAATTACAATTAATATTATTTGTACGAGAAATTGGCAACGGACCTGAAATAATCCAGCCAAATTTAGTTTTTTGAAGAACTGGCATATTTTGCCCTAAACGAATTTGACCAACTAGGAGAAGATCCCAAAACACAGCAGAACCAATTAAGAGATCAATCTTAGAAGGTTTAAAGAAATTTGGATCTGCTAGACGAACATTTTGAGGTATATTGAATAAGTTGGTATCTAAAGGAAAATTTGGAATTAAGTTACATATTTCTTCTACTACCAAACAAGAGATTGAGAGATTGAAGTTAGAATGAGTTGCTTGAATAGAGACAGAACATTTAGAACTTATACGTGAAGGTACCTGACTAATACCAGAAACAGCAATATTCACATGTTCCCTTTTTATACCCAACTTGTTGCATAGTTCATCAGAAATAAAGTTTGATTGTGAACCAGAATCTAAAATAGCCTTACACGAATGATAACGGCCATGAGCATCACTAATAAGAAGAGTAACTGTTGACAGCAATACCTGAGTATCAGAAAAACAAGAAGAAAGAGTGATGGAAGCATTTGGAGGCTCCACAATGTTCTGAGAAGAAGAATTATGCTGTGGATTTGAAGGTACATTTGAAGCATGTGAAGAACTAGAAAACTCAATATGAAGTAGTGTATGATGCTTCATACCACATTTTTGACATTTTCCGTATTTACAGTTTTTATTTATATGCCCCAGATGTAAACAGCTCAAACATAATTTACGACCTTTTGCCTCATTGGTTCTTTGCTTTACAGATAAATTAAGAAACTCTGGACAATTTGAAATTTTGTGTGAGTTTTGACAGAATTGACATACATATTCAGTTGAAACAAATGATTTTGCACTCCTATTATTAACACTTTTGCTAGTTTTTTTAAGTGAGTTCTCATTTTCATTGATTTTAAATGCTCTATTTTCTAATATGTCAGCTCTTTTCTTTAAAAACTCTAAGAGTTGATCAAATGTATGGTGTTGAGGCTTAACGAGTCCCACTCACGTTCAGAAATAGGATCCAACTTACTGCATACTATATAGTTTAAAAGTGTGCCCCAGTATTCAGTGGGCTCACCAAGAAATTTTAAAGAACGTAAATTGCTTGAGATATTGTCAATCAATAGTCTTAAATGAAAAGGGTTCTCTTTATTTACTGTTGGCAAGTTGAATATTGCCTTTACATGGCTGTAGATTAAAAGATCTTGATTTGCACATCTTTCACATATAAGCTGCCATGCAAGATTAAAATTTGTAGAAGAAAGTGGCAACGAGCTGATAACCTTTGCCGCATTGCCAGAAATGGCAGATTTTAAATAATGAAATTTTTGAATTTGACTTAAACTACTATTATTAATAATTAGAGACTCAAACGAGTCATGAAAGTCTAGCCAGTTTTCAAAGTGGCCTGAGAATTTAGGCAACTCTATTGTAGGTAATTTAATGTTGCTATGGTTACCATTATTTGAACAATTTTGACTTGAATTATTTGACATTTCAGATGATTTTTCAATGACAGATTTTGATATAAGTACTTTTGCTAATGCTACTGCAGAATAAAAACTATTTTCAAACTCTACCCTTGAACTAATATCATTTTCAGATACAGAATCTTCCAGACAGTCGATTTCATCTTGAATATTTTCAAATGTTTCTATTAAATTATTTATTTTAGAAAGACGTATTTCTAACTCCGCCACTGGAAGATTCTGCTCGTCTAAAACTTTTATTTCATCTAAATAATTATTAAAATTTGTTAATTTTGTTTTGATTACTGACCGTTTTCTACGTAGAATTGCAATTGACATTTTATCAGTATCAAGTCAAATATTAGGAATAATAAATTGTATTGAATGAAAAATAAAGATATTTATAATATAGAAAAGTTAAAAAAGGATATTACTTCGTATGACTTCGTAATACTTCGTATTTTAACAGCACCAGTCTGTTACCTTCTTAGAGGGGTTTAAATTGCATTTACCGCAGCACTGAAGAAAGTAGGTGTTACCGTTAGGAACTGGAATGGGGCGATTCAAACGAATTGAGCAGCTAAATGTTGATTTCCGTTACGAAGAGAACTATTGAATATTTAAATGGACCAACAATACTTGCTTTCTCGATGTATGAACGCCAAATTTAGGTTGATTACTTGAAATTATGAATTATATTTTTCTTGTTAATAACCAAATCCTCTGAAGACGAACCAAACCATTACTTGAAATTATGAGATATATTTATCTTGTTCACAACCAAATTCTGCGAAGAAGGACCAAACCATGAAGGGATTAGAAGAAACCAATAAAGGTTGGACTGTATATTTTGCGCTGGTTATGAACTTCTTTTTGAATAAACTTGAATAAATTAATTAAAACTTTAACCAAATGAAAAACGTGTTTTTCAACTTAAAAGGAACAATTTATTCTGACATTTATAATGTGCCAATTTTGCACTAGATGGCGTGTAATTTGAAGTCCAAACAGTTCTACCATCCATCAATTAATAGAGTACCGGCATGTAAGTAATGTTTATTTTATTCATTTATTTGCTCATTCGTTAATTTATTACAATCGAAGAGATTATTTTATAACAATTTGTGGGCCTTACCTTGTCTGTTTAAACTTTAAAAATTTTTTACCTTTTATTCAACTTACTCATTTAAATAAAACCACAGACATGTAATATTGGCATAATTATTGTAATTTACAACATCTACTTTGTTTATCGTTATTGGACAACACCCTAATATGGGTTTTATTATTTCAGCATTTGTTTAACTTTGTATCGAGACCTGAGGATGCTTTGCATATTGTAGAAAGCGAAACCGGTCGTCAGATAGTTAAATTAAATTGATTGTAAGTCTTATTTATTATTTCTTTACCTATTTGAAATGGACTCACACAAGCAACACATTCATGATTTGAAGATTAATTGTTATCAACAGTAACAACAAGCAATATGTGGGAATTGTATCAGAAAATATGAATGATGTGTGGATAGTTAAATTTACACGACCTCAAGGAAACAAATTTGTATGGCCAATAAATCCTGACATTGATACTGTACTACAAGACGATATTATAAAAGTACTACCACATCCTATCGTCGACAGACTTGGAATGTTCGAATTTCCAGTAACCTTTAAAGGCTTGGAGTGTTTGTTTAATTTTACTATATTTTTGCTTCCTTTATTCTGACATTGTTTTCGAAAAGTTTAAATTCTTTTGTTTTTGTTCAACAAAATAAATTCTAAAAAAAAACAAGTAATGAGCTCGAATTACATTTTTATACAATAAGCCCAGACTATCACATCTAATATTTACTACAAAAATGTAAACCTTCACATTTGCCCCGGTCCTTGAAGTAAATGTGATATACTGATATGATTTTAAAAACATCATGCAACATTAACAACACTTATTATTATTTAATTTTTTTCTACAGAATGAATACAAAACCGTTTAAAAAGTATACGAATTTTTTGATAAATTTTTGAAACGTTTCTTTACAGTGTTATATTAAATGAAAGTTAAACTAATCAAAAAGTAGATCACATTTACCCCACTTCACCTTATGTAATATTTATATGTGTATATATATATATATATATATATATATATATATATATATATATATATATATATATGTATATATATATATATAATATATATATATATATATATATATATATATATATATATAATATATATATATATATATATATATATATAATATATATATATATATAATATATATATATATATATATATATATATATATATAATATATATATATATATATATAATATATATATATATATATATATATAATATATATATATATATGTATAAATATATAATATATATAAATATATATATATATATATATATATATTATATAATATATACTTCTAGCGGTTAATGTGGGCTCCGTACTAAAACGGTATTATACTAACTCTATATACTAAATATATATATATATATATCTCTATCTACTAAATATATATATATATATATATATATATATATATATATATATATATATAATATATATATATATATATATACTTCTAGCGGTTAATGTGGGCTCCGTACTAAAACGGTATTATACTAACTCTATATACTAAATATATATATATATATAACTCTATCTACTAAATATATATATATATATATATATATATATATATATATATATATATATATATATATATATAATATATATATATATATATATATATATATATATACTTCTAGCGGTTAATGTGGGCTCCGTACTAAAACGGTATTATACTAACTCCAGGAGAATATACGCCGTGTATATTATTATCTGAGTAGCGCTTTATGTAGACTCCGACCAGCACGTCGGATCAAGTGGACTCCGTAACTGGATAAAACATTTTTGGGATCCGTATACAGCTTTTAGCGTACACAACTAAGCTCCTGCGATGTTGCCAGTAGTTGTATTAGTCGTAGATTTTCAAATTTTAGAGCAGGTACATTTTAGAACTTAAAATTTATTTAAATATCCACCAGTTAGTCATCGAAGAATTCCAAGAATATTTGGCTACTGTTTTTAAATATATTATAATATAAATTGTTAATATAATTTTATTTTATTTTTATGTTTAATAAGCACTTTGATAATTTAAATTACTTGCTCTAATTATTTTCAAACTTTAGTATCCATTATAAACTTATTAATGCTAACATATAGCATTATTTTATAGCATTCTAATATTTTAGCTATGGATTAAATCCGAATAGCTTTTTGATATTACTTTACTTTCTCGGAGACATTATATTGTAACACAAGGATCTTATTATATTACCAAAACCTTCCTTTCATATTTTATTCACTTATAAGGGCAGCACTAACATCAGTAAGATAATAAGGCGTACCTATAGTTCTGGGCAGCTTAATAGAAAACTTGAATGTAGCAATTTTATTGGTTTCGGGACTGCTAACTGAATTGGGGAAGCAGGATATCAGCATTAAGTTAATGCATATAGGAATTGTTGCTTGACGGTTGAAATATCAAATACCAGAAGGTACGACGGTAGCAGTCTGAGAAAGCAAAGCAAAACAACTTAACTATTATTAGACAATATCATATTTCCTAATTAACTAATATTCACTTTATAACGAGACAAGAAGATATCGAAACAGTATGTACATACCAACGGGTTTCCTATGTCGGCATCCAGCAAAATTGTGGTAATATTGATACGGGAAACAAAAACCTTGAGAGAGAAATTGGCCCCAAGAAACTCTGCCTTAATAAACAGTCGAATAAAATACAGATTCTCGATTTAAATAGTCAAAAAATTAAAGAACAATTTATTAAGATAGAAACAGCGCCGATTTACGATGTAATCCATTAACGGCCCAAGGTACAAAGCAGCTCCTAGTTATGCTGATGATTACATCTATAAATATGTAAACGACATACTGAACAAAGTCCAGAGAGCACGAAAAAAGTTTCAAGTAAAATCAACGAAGTGAAAACCAAATACCAGCGCATAAACATAAGAGACCGTCAGTAAATCTAGATACAACGTTAAAGTCAACAATTTCAATTTCGAAAGTATGGAAGACATTAAATATCTTAGAACAATAATCGCAGTTGGTGATACTACCACTGAAGGAGTTTAGAGCATAATACAAGCTTTAGACCTATTTTTATGTACGGATGCGAATCATTACAATGACTAAAACAAATAAAAAAGACTTCAAATATTGATAGATAATTGATAGGGAATAAGCACATCTATAGATAAGAATGAACAGATCATACAAGGTGGATAGCAAGGATTTCGGATTGGAGCCCAATAGGAAGGAGAAAAAGAGGTAGACCCCGAAGATCATGGAGGGATGAAGTGGACGAGGCCATGGAAAAACGAGACCTTAGAGATGGCGAATGGCAGAACAGAAAGGACTGGAGACGTTGGCTGAAAGAAGGAAGGCGGCGACAGCTGTAAAAATCCTTATATAGATAGATAGATAGATAAGAATGAATAACATATCTTAGATAAATAAGCGGAACAAAAGAAACTGTGTATAAACTTGAAATTTCAGAAATATTAATTAAATGAATTAATGTAAATCGTAGGAAAAGAAATAAGAGGAGACATAACACAGTGAAAAACTAGAAATCTTATGGAAAAATACAATAAACTATTAGATTTGCTCTTTAGCACCGTGAGAAGATCAAAATACAAATCTGCATACATAATTATATTAAAGAAAAGTTAATAAAAACTTCTGTTCGTCAGCAGCCAGAGAAATTACACATTATAATATATTGAATAATGATTTTAGCGTAAAAAAAACGGTGTTATAGTCAATAACAAGAAAACCAAATAAAAGTTCATTAACAGACAAAAGGTATGATATAGAATGGAGCATTAATGTAACAATAAAACCATATACTTTTGAAGGATTGGAGCTATTTAGATATCGCTGATAATTTTGTCACATAAAAGATAAAAGCGAAAATTCATGTAGCAAACCATAGACATATAGTACAAATAGACTGAATACTGCCATACATTCACGTTTCCGCAATGCGACAGAGAAAACTGACGAAAAGCAATATCTGTATCTTTTTCTAATGGGACAGGTTTATCGACCACGTGACCTTCTCATTGGTCATTTAGGTCACGCGTTCGATAAACCTGGTAAATTAGAAAGAGATGCAGGGACTGCTTTTCGCCAGTTTTCTCTGTCGCACTGAGGAAACGGACCTGTATTGCAACAGTCAGTCTATTTGTATTTTATGTATATGTAGCAAACTGATATCCTCATATCACTATTAAATCTACTAAAAGAAGAAACTGCAATATAAACAAAATTTGTTTAGTACGTGTCTAGAAAAGAACTCTAAAAAAGAATTTGGAGATAGAAACGTCAAATACATACTACATGTGTAATATAAAAATCAAATTTATTCTTTTAACCAAAATGTTCACACCAAGTTTTAATGTATTTAAATATCCGGTAGCTCAAACTACTTGTATGCTATAATAGTATTCAGTAATCCATCTCAATATGTCTCACTTTATTTTTTTTTTATTTTTTGGATAGAATGAAAGAAATATGCCACAATATTTATTATGTACTACATATTTTATTTGACGCTTCAATGTTCAAATAGGAGTTCGTTCTTAAAAATGTACAATATTATTTTTACAAGGTATTACGTATAAGATGTTATTTTATGTTTTTCCTTTATCTAGTTGGTCATAATAATCAATTAGTTCGCGGTTGTTTCGCACTCTGTATTGATTTGTAATATTATCGATAACAGGTTTATATATTTCTCTAATAATTCTTCTTTCTGCGATGCTCAATCGGCTCTTATTTTGTTTTTTCGTCGTCCATGTTTCATGTTTTAATTCTTCCCGTATAATTAGCCCATTAACAGAGAGTCATTCCATCCAATAAGAGTGGAGGCTGCTCAGTCATCAAAGACAATCATTCCATCCAGTAAGGATGAAGACTGCTTAGTCATCAAAGACAGTCGTTCTATCCAGTAGGGGTGAAGGCTGCCTAGTCGTCGAAGAGACCAGTTCTTCTTCTTCATGTACCATGTCCTTTCAGAACGTTGGTTACCATCATAGCTATTTTAATTTTATTCACTGCCACCCTAAATAGCATGCTTGTATCTACACCATACCAATCTCGCAAGTTCTTCAACCATGAGGTTCTTCTTCGTCCTGGACTGCGTTTGCCTGCTATTTTTCCTTGCATGATATTTTGTAGCAGATGCTTGATGCTTTTTATGATCTCAGTGGTCTTGCTGAGACGTTCAAGTATTGTGGAGTTACGAATCTTCTCCACCCAGGAAACTTTTAAAATTCTTCTATAGCACCACATTTCGAAAGCCTCAAGGCGATTTAGATCGATTTTATTCACAGTCCAGGACTCGACAGCATAAAGTAAGACCAAGAACACGTAGCAGCGAAGTAGGCGGATCCTTAATGCCAATTTTAGGTCTCTGTTACATAACACCTTGGACATCCTTCTAAAAGCAGCTCTAGCCTGCTCTATTCTGGATCTAATTTCGCCGTGATTTTCTGCATTACAATTTAATTGCTGTCCAAGGTAGACGATTTTATCAACTTGCTCAAGTTTGGTATTATTTACATATATAGACGGTTTTATATTCTGTTGTTTACTTATTACAAGTATTTTGGTTTTCCTTATGTTAAGATACAGACCTGCCTCCCTACAACTCTCAACGACACTATCAAGTAGTGTTTGCAGATCTTCTTGACTAGAAGCTAGGAGTACTGTATCGTCCGCATATCGCAAATTATTGATGACTTCGCCGTTCACAAGTATTCCTTCTTGTTTTTCAGAAAGTGCTTTTCTGAAAATTCTTTCGGAGTAAACAAAGTAAAAAGCAGGGGTGACAAGCGGCATCCTGCCGTACTCCTCTTTTAATATTGAGAGCTTGTGATTCCACACCATCTACTAAAACTGATGTTGTTTGATTCCAATATAAATTTGCAATTATTCGAACATCTCTGCCGTCCAAGCCAATGTCTTTTAGAGCTTCGATCAATATAGAGTGCTTAACACGATCAAATGCCTTTTGAAAGTCAATAAAACAACAGTATATGTCTACAGATATATCACGACATCTTTAAGCAAGTACGTTCATTCCAAACAGTGCCTCTCTCGTTCCAAATCCGTTACGGAAACCAAACTGAGTGTCATCCAGGTATTCCTCACATTTATTGTAGATATGACCATGTATTACCTTCAGAAAAATTTTCAATAAGTGGTTTAATAAACTGATGGTTCTATAATCAGCACAGGTTTTTGCTGTTGTCTTCTTAGGTAGAGCTATAACCAGTGAGTTAGACCAACCATTAGGTAGTTGTCCGCTGGTATAAATGGTATTGAAAAACGAAGTTATAGCCTCTAAAACATTGCTATCCTTTATAAGCTTATATATTTCAGTTGGAATTTCATCAGGACCAGTCGCTCTGCCATCTTTTGATGATTGTATGGCCTTTATAACCTCACAGCGTGTTATTAGGGGTCCGTCGCAGTTAGTAATATCGGGAGGTGAAGTACTATCTGCCAAACAAGAGAGTCGTGTCTTGGTTAAGGGGTAGCTGCCCTTTGCGCTATCGCCGATTCTGTTTTGGTTGCTGTATGTCAAGGGGTAAGGTCAGCCTACATATCTATTGCTAAAATTACTTCGCTGCTGTAACGAGTACCATTTACTGGTATATGAATTTTGTTACGAATTTATCTTATGTGCTAAACTCTAATAAATCTTTTACCGCGAATTAAAAAACATGTTTTAACCTTTACGTTTATCTAAATAAATATTTACTATATTGTATACCTAATAGTTGTTTATTATGTTTGTTTTATTATTTGTATCTCTATAGGTATAATTTAGAATATAATATTATTTGTCTTATATACAAAATCATACGATTTGCGTTACATTGATATTTATGTGGCAATTAGCTATACAGTCATTAGTCTTTCCTGTCATATCATATTTTCCTTAATCAACAAACCATAATCAAGCGGTATAGTTTTTGTAATACAATATCCCAATTCGTCTCATAATATTTAGTTTTCAAACAGCTGTTACGCTAATAATTCGTTCACCTTTGTTAAAGCACTTTGGGTTATGACTACTTTTTCTTGGCTACGCAATTTTAGTTTTTAAATTACAGTATTTATTGATATGTTATTGATAGGTTATGCAAGTGTTGAGGAATAGTTTGGGATTGATATATGAGGTTGTGAAATATTAAGGTATTGTTGATAACTGGGTAGTTGTTATATTTTTATCTGTGTATGTAGTTTGAGAAGTTGGGAATAATGTTAAGGGTGATATTTGAGATGGAGTTAATATTGGTATAGTTAATTAAGTAGGTATAGCCGAGGATTGTAAGGAAAAGGACTTCGCTGAAGATGCTGATGTGATCAGGACGTCATGTGTGGAAGAGTATTAAGTACTGTATTTATAGTAGTAGTTGGCACTGTTGTTGTAAAGTTCTGATTTGGATTTGTACAGAATGACCAATTTGCTACAAAATGGTCAGATTTTTTACAATAGTAACACATCTGTTTTCTAAAGATAAGAAAATACGATTAGATGTTTGATCGTGGTTTTTGACAATTGAGGGAGAAATTAATGTAGCTTTCAAAGGAAAGATAAATGTATGTCTTGGAAAGCTCAATATATATATCTATATATTGGTTTGTTGTACCTCTTCGTAAAAAATTAATTGGAGGTAATAAATTGAGGCCTAATTTTTTAAGTTCATATTCTATGAAAGTGTGATAAATACTAGGACAAACATTAGAGATCAGTAATCTTTCATTTGGTGTAATTAAGCGTCGAGCATAAATTATTTGATGATTGATAGTTATTCTTTCGTTGTCAGCCTTCATGACAGTTTTTTCTAATTCTTCACTAGCTAGGTAAATACAAATACGGTGATTTGAAATTCGTGATTAAAAAATGTATATATCTTGGTTCTATAATTTTTCACAGTGCAAGTAGATATTGGAATTTTGGAATTGAATTGATTAACGCTACAGAATATGAAGAAGTTTTATACGATGTCAATAACGTTTGGGGCCTCAACGCCACTGGACTATTAACATCATCCATTTTCGTTGTTTAATGACATCAGGTGATATAAATAATATGAACTTGTTTTGAAGTAAGTATCTAATTAGATTAAAATTCCTTACCGATTTTCTCCATTGTTATTCTCCATTGTTATTTACGGTATCACAACAATTTATTACACTTTTAATATTAACTGGATATAAATAAAAGCACAAAAACTAGGTGCGATTAGACTGGTAATTAAATAAATCTAGCTTCGACGAAGGTTCAAATCGTTGTCTCTTATTATTTTCTTTTCAAATATTCGGAGTTCTTCCTCACTTGCTTTAGTCATTTGATATTACTCGTATCCATGCATTAAAATAGGTTTGAAATTAGTAGCAATATTTTTTCTCCGAGAAAGTGAAGAATATCTATTTGCTATCCAGATTTAATCCATAGAATAAATATTGGAATGCTATAAAATAATGCTATTAGCACCAAAAAAATTTGCTGATAATCAGTAAAAAACTAAATAAATGTCTTTTAACATGCAAAAAAAGATGATATAGAGTAGAGTATAATGTTACAATAAACCCATATCATTTTAAAACATTGCAGTATTTAGTATATCGTAGATAACGTTCTCACATAAGAAATAAAAATGAATATTTAGGTAGCTAACTGATGTATATATTATAACCCTTATAACACTTTTAAATCCAGAAGTCTAATAGGAATCTATAAAATCAGGATTTATAAGAAGATAATTAAATCAGTGCTACTGTGTGGATATGTGACGAGAACACTGTCAAAACAATGTAAGTAAAACTCAAGTAGTAATTAGATCAGGATTGCTAGAAATGTCATCGGAAGTATTTTCCAACTTATATAGGTCCGAGTACTAACCAATACCAAACGAAACTAATGCCAAGGTCAAACACATATACAAAGGTAGCAACGTCTTACAAGAAACTAAATCTCAACGCCAAAGTTGCGCCAAGCTTGCGCTGGCTATATCCAAAGGCTCTCTAATAACTGCATTGTCAAGCTAAATTGGGAGGATCGAGAAAAAAATGCCCTTAGGACGTCCACGAATGAAGGTGGGAAGTAACATATGGTCAGATTTAGGAATAATGAGACTACCTACATCTTATCAACACATCCCTGTTCAATCACATGCTATCCTACTTACAATCAACAACTTATTTGTTAGGGATTA
This sequence comes from Diabrotica balteata, assembly GCA_918026665.1. Lineage (NCBI taxonomy): Eukaryota > Metazoa > Arthropoda > Insecta > Coleoptera > Chrysomelidae > Diabrotica > Diabrotica balteata. Next base: position 129,549,426 of record OU898276.1, read on the forward strand.
TCAAATCAATTACAAGTAATCAAATGAACTAGACTTAAAAAAGTTATCCCAGGAAAGGCACTTCAGAAATAGGGAAATAAATTTTTACGTCATTTACGTGGCTGAGTTTTCAATACTAATGAGGAGACAAAAAAAAGAAAAGGTAATAGAACCTTGTTGCGTTCTGACTATATGATGACGATGACCTTTATATAACATATAGGGACAAAGAGAGACGAATGTCTATGTTCAATCTAGAACTCGCTGGTTTTTCTCCATTTCGAATTGGGTTTGTATATGTATTACTATAGAAAATAAACGGAAGAGAACTACAATTATGAAATTTTATCTAAAATGTAAAATCAATAAACAAATTATATATACAAAAAGATTATATAAGTGGCTTTACAAAAGGTAAACGAATGAGAATAAAAGCACAGCTGTTTTTAAAACTTAATATTATTAGACAAATTGTGGATATCCATTACCGCTTGTCTATAAAATGAATCAGAAGACTATGCTAAAATGTGATACGGCAGGAAAAACGGCAATGTAAAGCAAATATGATGATTTTGTCACAGCATAAGAATATTGCCTCGTACTGTTATATAGCAATTTGTTGTCACAAGTTTATAGTTTTTCGATTTATGAACTCAGATTTAAATATTTAAACGTCAAATAAAATATAAAAACCTATTTAACCTTATTCCCAGCATTATTCTTAAACACTGACATAACGTCACAAGAAAATAATTTTAAAAAATCATTGCGAAATTCAAAATTTATATTTATACCTGTATCTCAGAAAATAATATTTGTATAAAGTACAGTCATATTTTGAGATAAAATCTTCAATTCAGAGCAAAAAACTGAGCACACAAATATTTATTATTTTATGTACTATGTTGTAAAATAAGTATACTCAAAACAAATAAATATTATCTACCAAGTGCTCTACTCCAGTTTAATATCTTCTTCTTCTTCTTCTTCCTTCTTTATAAATAGGCTTAATGCTTGTTTTACTTCGGTTTTGAGCCTCAATTGACGTTGTCTGACCATCTTTTCCTCGGTCGTCCCAATGATCTCCTTCCATTTGGCGATTTGTCTCTTGCTATTCGTACTATTCTATTTTCTGTCATTCTTTCGAAGTGTTGATTCCATTCCGCTTTTTTCTTTTGGTCCACGCGTTTATTTCCTCTAAACCACATCTCGCTCGTATTTCTTCACTTCTTACTCTTTCTCTTAGAGTTTAGTTTGTTATTTTTCGTAAGACTTTCATTTCTGTTGTTTCTAGCAGGCTTTGTGTTTTCGCCGTATCAGCTCTTGTTTCTGCTATGTACGTCATTATCGGTCTTATTGTTGATTTTTATATCCTCAGTTTAATATCAGTTTAATATCAATGCATAAAATATTATAAAAATTTCGTCATAGTTGTAAATTTATATTAGATAAAACCAAATGTAGAGCATATAGTGAAATCTGAATATCTTAGAATAACTATAACGAACGAGAACATTATTGATAAGAAAAAGCCAGGCCCATCGCTAAGAAAGTGAGAAAGCAATTGGCAAAAGCAAAGGTACTAAAGTAGCCGTACTCTAAAGCATAAGCATGTCATTTTCTACTCTTTTAGTAAGAAATGGATCCGACCTTTACTTGATAAAAATTCATTTTATCTAACAATAAAAGATGCATGCGTTTACACGTTATTGTTTGTAACTGAATAAGTTAAGGACGGGAGAATTGTTTGTCTCAAGTTGGCCATTCAGAATTATGTCTTTATTTTTTAATTTGCTAATTTCCATAGATTCTACTTTTCATAGAATCTAAAGGTAGCTTCAGGGCTTTATTATAAATATACTATTTTAGGAATGAAAATACGTAAATAGAACCTGGAATATGCATGTAACGTAACCTTTGATCTCTGAGATAAACCCAACTCCTGAACAATGGCGCCGATATATGTAGTTAAATTTTGTACACCTATTTTAACCGTTTATTTCCTTATTATCCATATATGAGTTGTGACCGATATTACAAACTCATTTATTTTTCACAAAGAGACTCTACAGATTGAACGAAATAGATTCGGAACATAGGGATATAATGTATTTCGGCTCAATTCTGCTGTAGGTGGTTGGCCAACAAAAGATTGTCAAATAATTATATTATAAACCAAAGTTCGCCAAAGCCTAGGGGGTGGTTGCCACCCCATCTCCGGGAGAAAATTTTTTTAACGTTTTAACTACAGGTTTCGATTAAAAAAGTGATTCTAAACAAAAAATGTGCTATACATTTTTTTTATAAAATGATATTTTTCAAGTTATTCGCGATTGAAAGTAACAACTTTTAGACGAAAAAATCGACGTTTTTAATCGATTTTTCGCGAATAACTCGAAAATACAAATACAATTAATTTTTTAAATGTTTTTGCGATATAATGGGAACCGAAATACGGCCTATCAATGTTTAGCGGTTTTCTTCAAATGCCAAATTTGAAAGATTCAAAGTCAAATATCGGGAAAATCATGCATTTTTGGAAGAAAACTCACAAACCTTTTTTAAAGAGCATAAATAGACCTATCATAAAAAAGACTCTAGCTCAAAAATTGAGTGAGTTATTATGAAAATAATGTTAATACCTCATTTTTTACGAAAAAATCGATGAAAACAACTCCCTAACCACCACCATAATTAAAATCGATCTTTACCCTTCTGCAATTCCCTTTGTACATGTATTGTTAATACGTCCAAGAAGTTTGACCCATTTAAAATGCTAAGTTTTAGAAAAAGTACAGCTTAAAGCGAGAAACGATTTACAATTTCATATTTTTTACCCGTTTTATAATATGCCCGAAAATACTGAATATATGAAAAAAATAAAAATTACCAAATTGTAGCTTTTTTAATGACTAAAATTATCCTTTATTTAGATTTGTTTGTACAATGAATATTTGGCGAGATATAGCCGTATAAAGCATCGATTTACGATCAAGCACCATCTTTTTCGAGCCCTTTAAACTCATCCCATTTAAAAACCAAGGGTTCCAAAAAGATTTAATTCACAGATCCTTGTATCTCTTAAAAACCTTTACAAAATCGTTTTTGAAGAAACACTCTATCGTTAAAAATTAAAGGAAATACGTTAAAAAAAACAGTTAATTTTTTTCCGGAAAATTCCATTTGTATAGTACAGTACATTTCGAAGCATAATAATCTACAAAACCGGTATATTAGCTAGTAGGGCGTTATACATTCGAAATTTTAAGCGTTCTTATTTTGAAATCCCATACCATAGAATAAAACATCTGCTCATATGTCTATGGCTTGGCAATCAAAATATCAGAGCAACAGATTGGGGATGGTATTCCAAAGATGGTTTGTTATTACCCGTACGCATGTACAAACAACCTGCACCCGATGAACGTTTGAAAATTATTTTTTGCCAATGCAAAAAAGGATGCGGCGTTTCATGTGGGTGCAGAAAAGTTGGTTTATACTGTAACTCTACTTGTTCTGGGTGCTCAGGTGAAGGGTGCAATAATAGTCCACCAATAATTGAAGATGATGAGGATGACATAAATCACGATGAAGATGTAATTAATGACGAATAAAATTAATATTATAATTGTTTTACCTGTAAATGTAAATATTTTCAACTGTTTATGTAAATGTATAAGAATATATGGTGCCTTTTTCTGTTTATACATTTTTTTAAATTTAATTCTACTTTTTTCAATTAATATCTTATAAATTAGTTTATAAAAACTGCAATGTTGTAAAGGGTGATTTTCAAACGTTGAAAAGTTGCAAAATTTTGGCAAAAAATTGTTTTCACCTATAGCACTCATAATAATTGATTTTTAAGGGTTGAAAATGTATGAATTTGTATTTTAAAGTATAACAAAATCACTATTTAACTAATCCAAACCAAATTTCACTTATCTTAAGATTTGTACTATTATTTTACAATTTTTGAAAATTAGGGGTAGTTTTCACTTGTAAGAACAATCAGGGTTCATCGGCATGACATAAACTATAAAGCTGAGGGTGAGTTGAGCTTAATTCCAAATTTTTATGCAAATCGTTCCAAGGTGAAATCATTTTCTTCGCATTACTAATTTTTTTTATATTAATCTCTAATAAGGGTCGCTTTTTAAGGGTTGAAATATGATGGAACTTTATTCAAAAGCAGGAAACTATCATTATTTAATTAATTCAAACCAAATTTTACCCATATTCAGGTTTATTATGTTATTTTATAATTTTTGACAATTAGGGGTATTTTTCACCACTAAAACCCTTCAGCGCACTTCGGTTCGATATAGATTTTGATCCTTGGGCTATCACCTACCTTCTGTTAAAATTTCAACTGGATACATGCAGGACGAAAAAATTGCGAGGTTTTAACTTTTTTTCGAGATTCATTTCCTGAACTATTATCGCTTCCTTAGACAAACCCGTCTTACGCAAACAACATTGTTGCGAGACAGATAGTTGATCGATATTTTATACAATGTCTATACCCAGGTATGGATTTATTTTTGTCCAAGTTTTATATTGGTCCACTATTTCAAATGCAGTTCATACAGACATGTATTAAATTGTATGTTCCGTTAATTTGGTTCAATCTGTATATTAACTACATTTATTACTAAACAAATCTGATCGAAATAAAAGTAAAAGATTAGCCATATTTTATAGGGTTTAAAGATCGGCCAAATCGGCCTTTTTAATGCCAACTATCCTAATTATTTCTATAAACATTAGAGAAGGGAATATCCAGAGATAAAGATAGGTACTTTATTTTACTTAACTTTATCAGACATATGCGGTTAACACAAATGTGACGTATTTCTAGTGCAGGAAACACATTGAGGGCCAAACATAGGCAAACAAGAAAAGAAAACTTAAAATGAGAGGGGACAAAACCAGTCAACTAAGGGAATCTTTCAACGGTGTTGAGCTTGGATCTGCTATCTACGTATATAATGAACAATATTACGGCTTCTGACTAAAGATCTGAGCACAAAAATAATTCTAAAATTTGGATCAAAAATACAACAATGGCTTGTATTGTCCGGTATGCCTACACAACAGAAGATTTTTCGTATCATTCAATGGTAAAAATAACAGATGGAAAACGCCGAAGAACGGTCTCCTTTGGGGTAGCGTAATGGTACCTACACTGTATAATATTTACACAACCCATACCAGTAAATACTAGGACTTTTATTATGTAGACGGTACATCGATATTGTTGCACAACCAAAAACTTTTGTTGCTGAAGTATAGAAAAATCTAAATCATACTTTAAACACAATAAAAATAGACTATGAATCAATTTTAAGCCAAACCTCAGAAAAAGTCAGATGTCCTACTTTAATGTCCCTAACAGAGATGCTTTTAAAAATCTAAACATCCAATAGTGTCATGAAATTTTTAAACTCTGGACTTGCTATAAATACCTTGAAGATAGTTTGTATCACACTTTGTCATTCATAGAACATTGTTTAAAACTAAAAGGCAAACTGAGGACCAGAAAAATAATCTCTGCAAACTTGTCAGCTAAAAATGAGAAGCATCCTTTCATCCTTAAAACGTAGACGCGTGCACTCTATGCTTCTGCTACCGAATATACCTTGCAAGTATGGATGACACCAACACAACACGAAGATTTAGCTATAAATTAGACAGCCAAATTCAGCGAATATTAAGACACACACACACACACATCCATACATACGTATATCACACAGCTCTACAATATCGTAGCTATCAATTCACCTAATATCCAAGATAAGTAGCTAGACTGCTAGAGAATAAAAGATACAAAGTCTAGAATCGCAACATCCACTCAACGAATACCAGCTCAATTTATGACTAAAATCGAGAAAAAACTGACCAAAGATTATTGCAAATTTGACACTAACTCCACGTTTATTGATTACATATTACCCCTAAATAGCAGATAAAACATTTAGAAGTATGTAATATTGGTGAACTGGTACATTCTTCTTATATAAATTAAGCATTCTTTCCTCTTTTGTGCACTACTACCAATTTTTACATACAAATATCTATTTTTGCACTTAAATATTTATTTTAAGATAACCTATCCAGAATTATATGTATTACACAAATAAAACCAGAAATAAAATAATAAAGAAGCTAGATACAAGATATCGTAAAACAATGGATTAACTAAAAGATCTTATTAATCGTATTCTTAAATAAAACGTATAAAGACATATTCATGTTAACAAAATACATTAGGAAATATTCGCAGATGAAAAAACACGTCCAACTTGGTAATGAAATCCTTTTGTATTTATAAAGCTATTTTTAGAATAGCAGGTACCTACCAAAAACAGGTATTTGGTATTATACATATCTATTACATATTGTCAATATGATCGCCAACATTCATAACGGATAGGCACATCAAGAAGAAGAAGAAGATTACATATTGTAATGCGTATAAAAAGGAGTCCGTATGAACCGTTTAAAATATATAAAATATATATATCAAGAACGCTGGCCTAAGTGCATAGTTGCCAAACTATCAGAGCTTACTTAAACCGATATTCCTATGGTTCCAATATACAGTGAAAAAGATCTGAACGACCCTATAATATATACACGTGAACTAAGCGAAATACATTTATGATACAGGGTACTTATGAGCTCCAAAATTTTATTAAGAATTATGAAACTATACATCTTAACGATTCGACAGAGCCAATATTATGGAATGGTCATGTGAGCTCCGTATATCGGTGTCCACTTGACCACGGAGCTCACTTGAACCTGAATTTTAACATGGGCGGAGTTCACTTTATGCCGTAAATATATATATATATATATATATATATATTATATATATATATATATAATATATATATATATATATATATTTACGGCATAAAGTGAACTCCGCCCATGTTAAAATTCAGGTTCAAGTGAGCTCCGTGGTCAAGTGGACACCGATATACGGAGCTCACTTGTCCATTCCATAATATTGGCTCTGTCGATTCGTTAAGATGTATAGTTTCATAATTCTTAAAAAAATTTTGGAGCTCATAAGTACCCCTGTATCATAAATGTATTTCGCTTAGTTCACGTGTATATATTATAGGGGTCGTTCAGATCTTTTTAACTGTATATTGGAACTATATGTATATCGGTTTAAGTAAGCTCTGATAGTTTGGCAACTATGCACTTAGGCCAGCGTTCTTGATATATATATTTTATATATTTTAAACGGTCCATACGGACTCCTTTCATACGCATTACAATATGTAATCTTCTTCTTCTTCTTGATGTGCCTATCCGTTATGAATGTTGGCGATCATATTGACAATACGTAATAGATATGTATAATACCAAATACCTGTTTTTGGTAGGTACCTGCTATTCTAAAAATAGCTTTATAAATACAAAAGGATTTCATTACCAAGTTGGACGTGTTTTTTCATATGCGAATATTTCCTAATGTATTTTGTTAACATGAATATGTCTTTATACGTTTTATTTAAGAATACGATTAATAAGAACTTTTAGTTAATCCATTGTTTTACGATATCTTGTATACAGCTTCTTTATTATTTTATTTCTGGTTTTATCTGTGTACTACATATAATTCTGGATAGGTTATCTTAAAATAAATATTTAAGTGCAAAAATAGATATTTTTATGTAAAAATTGGTAGTAGTGCACAAAACAGGGAAGAATGCTTAATTTATATAAGAAGAATGTACCAGTTCACCAATATTACATACTTCTAAATGTTTTATCTGCTATTTAGGGGTAATATATAATCAATAAACGTGGAGTTAGTGTCAAATTTGCAATAATCTTTGGTCAGTTTTTTCTCGATTTTAGTCATAAATTGAGCTGGTATTCGTTGAGTGGATGTTGCGATTCTAGACTTTGTATCTTTTATTATCTAGCAGTCTAGCTACTTATCTTCGGATATTAGGTGAATTGATAGCTACGATATTGTAGAGCTTATGTATGGATGTGTGTGTGTGTGTGTGTGTGTGTGTCTTAATATTCGCTGAATTTGGCTGTCTAATTTATAGCTAAATCTACGTGTTAAATATGTGTTGGTGTCATCCATACCTGCAAGGTATATTCGGTAGCAGAAACATAGAGTGCAAGCGTCTACGTTTTAAGGATGAAAGATTCTTCTCATTTTTAGCTGACAAATTTGCAGAGATTATTTTTCTGGTCCTCAGTTTGCCCTTTAGTTTTAAACAATGTTCTATGAATGACAAAGTGTGATACAAACTATCTTCAAGGTATTTATAGCAAGTCCAGAGTTTAAAAATTTCATGACACTATTGGATTTTTAGATTTTTAAAAGCATCTCTGTTAGGGACATTAAAGCAGGACATCTGACTTTTTCTGAGGTTTGGCTTAAAATTGATTCATAGTCTATTTTTATTGTGTTTAAAGTATGATTTAGATTTTTCTATACTTCAGCAACAAAAGTTTTGGTTGTGCAACAATATAGATGTATCGTCTAAATAATAAAAGTCCTAGTATTTACTGGTATGGGTTGTGTAAATATTATACAGTGTAGTCATTACGCTACATTACGCCACCCCAAAGGAGACCGTTCTTCTGCGTTTTCCATCTGTTATTTTTACCATTGAATGATACGAAAAATCTTCTGTTGTGTAGGCATACCCGGACAATACAAGCCATTGTTGTATTTTTGATCCAAATTTTAGAATTAGTTTTGTGCTCAGATCTTTAGTCAGGAGCCGTAATATTGTTCATTATATACGTAGATAGCAGATCCAAGCTCAACACCGTTGAAAGATTCCTTAGCTGACTGGTTTTGTCCCTCTCATTTTAAGTTTTTCTTTTCTTGTTTGCCTATGTTTGGCCCTCAATGTGTTTCCTGCACTAGAAATACGTCACATTTGTATTAACCGCATATGTCTGATAAAGTTAAGTAAAGTACCTATCTTTATCTCTGGATATTCCCTTCTCTAATATTTATAGACATAATTAGGATAGTTGGTATTAAAAAGGCCGATTTGGCCGATCTTTAAACCCTATAAAATATGGCTAATCTTTTACTTGTCATTAAAAATTTTAATTTTACATACTGTTACTTTTAGGCAATATTTCGATCAGATTTGTATAGTAATAAATGTAGTTAATATATGTAGAGTCTCTTTGTGAAAAATAAATGAGTTTGTAATATCGGTCACAACTCATATATGGATAATAAGGAAATAAACGGTTAAAATAGGTGTACAAAATTTTAACTACATATATCGGCGCCATTGTTCAGGAGTTGGGTTTATCTCAGAGATCAAAGGTTACGTTACATGCATATTCCAGGTTGTATTTACGTATTTTCATTCCTAAAAAAGTATATTTATAATAAAGCCCTGAAGCTACCTTTAGATTCTATGAAAAGTAGAATCTATGGAAATTAGCAAATTAAAAAATAAAGACATAATTCTGAATGGCCAACTTGAGACAAACAATTCTCCTGTCCTTAACTTATTCAGTTACAAACTATAACGTGTAAACGCATACATCTTTCATTGTTAGATAAAATGAATTTTTATCAAGTAACGGTCGGATCCATCACTTACTAAAAGAGTAGAAAATGACATGCTTATGCTTTAGAGTACGGCTAGTTTAAGTACAAAGTACCCTTTGCTTTTGCCAATTGCTTTTCACTTTCTTAGCGATGGGCCTGGCTTTTCCTTATCAATAATGTTCTCGTTCGTTATAGTTATTCTAAGATATTCAGATTTCACTATATGCTCTACATTTAATATACATGTACAACTATGACGAAATTTTTATAATATTTTATGCATTTATATTAAACTGATATTAAACTGAGGATATAGAAATCAACAATAAGACCGATAATGACGTACATAGCGGAAACAAGAGCAGATACGGCGAAAACACAAAGACTGCTAGAAACAACAGAAATGAAAGTCTTACGAAAAATAACAAACTAAACTCTAAGAGAAAGACTAAGAAGTGAAGAAATACGAGCGAGATGTGGTTTAGAGGAAATAAACGCGTGGACCAAAAGAAGAAAGCGGAATGGAATCAACACTTCGAAAGAATGACAGAAAATAGAATAGTACGAATAGCAAGAGACAAATCGCCAAATGGAAGGAGATCATTGGGACGACCGAGGAAAAGATGGTCAGACAACGTCAATTGAGGCTCAAAACGAAGTAAAACAGGCATTAAGCCTATTTATAAAGAAGGAAGAAGAAGAGGTATTAAACTGGAGTAGAGCACTTGGTAGACAAATATTTATTTGTTTTGAGTATACTTATTTTACAACATAGTACATAAAATAATAAATATTTGTGTGCTCATTTTTTGCTCTGAATTGAGATTTAATCTAAAAATATGACTGTACTTTATACAAATATTATTATTTTCTGAGACACCGGTATAAATATAAATTTTGAATTTCGCAATGATTTTTTAAAATTATTTTCTTGTGACGTTATGTCAGTGTTTAAGAATAATGCTGGGAATAAGGTTAAATAGGTTTTTATATTTTATTTGACGTTTAAATATTTAAGTCTGAGTTCATTTTTCGAAAAACTATAAACTTGTGACAACAAATTGCTATATAACAGTACGAGGCAATATTCTTATGCTGTGACAAAATCATCATATTTGCTTTACATTGCCGTTTTTCCTGCCGTATCATATTTAGCATAGTCTTCTGATTCATTTTATAGACAAGCGGTAATGGATATCCACAATTTTGTCTAATAATATTAAGTTTTAAAAACAGCTGTGCTTTTATGCTCATTCGTTTACCTTTTTGTAAAGCCACCTAGTAATGAATAACTACTTTTTGTATTTTTTGAAGACATACTTCTATCGGGCATATTTAATGTGTGAATATTAGGGATTTATATAATCTTTTTGTATATATAATTTGTTTATTGATTTACATTTTAGATAAAATTTCATAATTATAGTTCTCTTCCGTATTATTTCTATAGTAATACATATACAAACCCAATTCGAAATGGAGAAAAACCAGCGAGTTCTAGATTGAACATAGACATTCGTCTCTCTTTCTCCCTATATGTTATATAAAGGTCATCGTCATCATATAGTCAAACGCAACATATCAAGGTTCTATTACCTTTTCTCTTTTTGTCTCCTCATTACTATTGAAAACTCACCACGTAAATGACGTTGTAAAAATTTATTTCCCTATTTCTGAAGTGCCTTCCTGGATAACTTTTTTAAGTCTAGTTCATTTGATTGCTTGTAATTGATTTGATAATCCCTAACAAATAAGTTGTTGCTTGTAGGTAGAATCGCATGTGATTGAACAGGGATGTGTTGATAATATGTAGGTAGTCTCATTATTCCTAAATCGACCATATGTTACTTCCCTCCTTCATTCGTGGACGTCCTAAGGGCATTTTTTTTCTCGATCCTCCAATTTAGCTTGACAATGCAGTTATTAGAGAGGCTTTGGATATAGCCAGCGCAACTTTGGCGTTGAGATTTAGTTTCTTGTACGACGTTGCTACCTTTGTATATGTGTTTGACCTTGGCATTAGTTTCGTTTGGTATTGGTTAGTACTCGGACCTATATAGGTTGGAAAATACTTCTGATGACATTTCTATCAATCCTGATCTAATTACTACTTGAGTTTTACTTACATTGTTTTTGACAGTGTTTCTCGTCACATATCCACACAGTATCACTGATTTAATTATCTTCTTATATATCCTGATTTTATAGATTCCTATTAGACTTCTGGATTTAAAATGTTATAAGGAGGTTATAATATATACATCAGTTAGCTACCTAAATATTCATTTTTATTTCTTAAGTGTGAGAACGTTATCTACGATATACTAAATACTGCCAATGTTTTAAAATGATATGGGTTTATTGAAACATTATGCTCTACTCTATATCATCTTTTTTTTTGCATGTTAAAGGACATTTATTTAGTTTTTTACTGATTATCAGCAATTTTTTTGGTGCTAATAGCATTATTTTATAGCATTCCAATATTTATTCTATGGATTAAATCTGGATAGCAAATAGATATTCTTCACTTTCTCGAGAAATAATATTGCTACTAATGTCAAACCTATTTTAATACATGGATACGAGTAATAGCAAATGACAAAGCAAGTGAGGAAGAACTCCGAATATTTGAAAAGAAAATAATAAGAGACAAGATTTGAACCTTCGTCGAAGCTAGATTTATTTAATTACCAGTCTAATCGCACCTAGTTTTTGTGCTTTTATTTATATCCAGTTAATATTAAAAGTGTAATAAATTGTTGTTATACCGTAAATAACAATGAAGAATAACAATGGAGAAAATCGGTAAGGTAATTTTAATCTAACTAGATAGTTACTTCAAAACAAGTTCATATTATTTATATCACCTGATGTCATTAAACAACGAAAATGGATGATGTTAATAGTCCCAGTGGCGTCGAGGCCCCAAACGTTATTGACATCATATAAAACTTCTTCATTCTGCAGCGTTAATCAATTCAATTCCAAAATTCCAATATCTACTTGCACTGTGAAAAATTATAGAACCAAGATATATACATTTTTTCATCACGAATTTCAATCACCGTATTTGTATTTACCTACTATGAAGAATTAGAAAAAACTGTCATGAAGGCTGACAACGAAAGAATAACTATAAATCATCAATAAATTATGCTCGACGCTTAATTACACCAAATGAAAGATTACTGATCTCTAATGTTTGTCCTAGTATTTATCACACTTTCATAGAATATAAACTTAAAAAAATAGGCCCTCAATTTATTACCTCCAATTAATTTTTTACGAAGAGGTACAACAAACTCAGTATATAGATATATATTAGAGCTTTCCAAGACATACATTTATTCTTTCCTTTGAAAGCTACATTAACTCCTCCTCAATTGTCAGAAACCACGATCAAACATCTAATCGTATTTTCTTATCTTTAGAAAACAGATGTGTTACTATTGTAAAAAATCTGACGATTTTGTAGCAAATTGGTCATTCTGTACAAATCCAAATCAGAACTTTACAACAACAGTGCCAACTACTACTATAAATACAGTAGTTAATACTCTTCCACCACATGACGTCCTGATCACATCAGCATCTTCAGCGAAGTCCTTTTCCTTACAATCCTCGACTATACTACTTAATTAACTATACCAATATTAACTCTATCTCAAATATCACCCTTAACATTATTCCAAAGTTCTCAAACTACATACACAGATAAAAATAAAACAACTACCCAGTTTATCAACAATACCTAATATTTCACAACCTCATATATCAATCCCAAACTATTCCTCCCACACTTGCATACCCTATCAATAACATAACAATAAATACTGTAATTTAAAAACTAAAATTGCGTAGCCAAGAAAAAGTAGTCCATAACCCAAAGTGCTTTAACAAAGGTGAACGAATTATTAGCGTAACAGCTGTTTTGAAAACTAAATATTATGAGACGACTTGGGAGATATTGTATTACACAAACTAAACCGCTTGATTTTGGTTTGTTGATTAAGGAAAATGTGATATGACAGGAAAGACTAATGACTCTATAGCTAATTGCCACATAAATATCAATGTAACGCAAATCGTATGATTTTGTAATATAAGACAAATAATATTATATTCTAAATTTATACCATAGAGATACAAATAGTAAAACAAACAATAAACAACTATTATACAATATATTAAATAATTATTTAGAGATAAACGTAAAGGTTAAAACATGTTTTTTAATTCGCGGTAAAAATTTATTAGAGTT